>CABHPQ010002320.1:0-49199 GCA_902168405.1 Peromyscus aztecus | reverse complement strand
ACACACACACACACACACACACACACACACACACACACACACACACACACAGACTTCTTCTTTCTTATAAATGCCTGGCCTTAGCTTATCTTGTTTCTAGCTAGCTTTTCTTAAATTATCCCATCTACCTTTTGCCTGTGGGCTTTTACCTTTCTCTAGTTGTGTATATCTTTTCTTTCCTTCTTATTTCATGTCTGGCTCTGTGGCTCTGTGGCTGGCTCTTCTTTTCTCACTCTTTGATCCCTTTTTTCTTTTTCTCCTTCTGTTTATTCTCTCTGCCTGCCAGGCCTGCCTATCCTTTCTCTTGCCTTGATGTTGGCTGTTCATCTCTTCATTGGACCAATCAGGTGTTCCAGACAGGCAAAGTAACACAACTTCACAGAGTTAAACAAATGCAACATAAAAGAAAGCAACTCATCTTTTCCATCATTAAAGAAATGTTCCACAGCATAAAAGAATGTAACATATCTTAAATTAATATTCCTCAACAGGGAAGAAATGGTGTACTTGGCTTACATATCCTTAGTCACATTCCATTGAGGGAAGCCAAGGAAAGAACTCAAACAGGGCAGGGACCTGGGGCAGGAACTGATGCAGAGGGAATAGAGGAGCTGCTTACTGGCTTTCTCCTCATGACTTGCTCAGTCTGCTTTCTTATAGCACTGAGGACCACCAACCCAGAGGTGACACCACCACACCACTCCTACAATGAGCTAGACCCTCTCCTGTAAATTAGGAAAAATGTCCTATAGGCTTGTCTGATTATGGCTTGATCTTATAGAGGCGTTTTTCTCAGTTCAGGTTCCCTCTTCTCAGATGACTATAGCTTGTGCCAAATGGACATTAAACTGTCCAGCACACTAGATGGGATGGTGCACACCTTTACCCAGAGCACTCAAGGGACAGAGGTGTCTAGATCTCTGTGACTTGGAACTCACTTTGTTGATGTGATAAATCACTCTGACCAAAAAAAGCAACTTAAGGAAGGAAAAGATTTATTTGGTTTCCACTTCCAGGTCAGAGTTCATTATTGAAGAAGTGAGGGCAGGAACTTGAAGCAGAGACCATTGAGGAACACTCTTGGCTGGCTCACCCCAGGCTTGCTCACACTCAGCTGGCTTCCTTATATGGTGCAGGACCAAGGGCCTAGGGGATGGTACTGCCCAAGTAGGCTGGTCTTCCTGTGCCAGTTAATAATTAAGATAACCCCTCATAGACACACCCACATAACAACCTGATGAAGACAATTACTCAACCAAGACTCTTTTTTATCAGGTGATTCTAAGCTGCTTCAAACCAATTAGCTAATGTTAACTAGGACACACTCCCAAAATTATCCTTGAGAAAGACTACCTTAAGTCCATTAAGGGAAGAATCACAGGTCCCAAATGATCCCAGTTGAAGCTATTCTTAGAAGCACCTTCAGTCTATTGCTCCTCTTAATAACACAAAAATGTAATATCTTATTATGGGGATTTGACCTCTTAATAGCAACTATATAAAGTGACATAAAATGGGGGAAGTGTCCTAATGGAAGGAAGATGGGTATCCGTGGCTAAGGACAGTATTTTCATATGAGAAGAAGTTCACAAAGGGCTTTCCCACAAATCACCAAGAATGAAGAGTAATGTATCTGAAAAAAAAATGTCTTGACAAGTCCAAGAGTGATTTAAAAAATAGCAGTGTCAAAGGCACACAGGCAGACTGTGAAAGAAAACTTTTTATTTAACGTGAGTGAAAACCCATTATTTCCCTGTGACTTTATATGAAAGGAACAGTCAAAAAGACACTAATTTTGCAGATCAATTATTTTGAATTAAAGATACTCAAAAAACATCAGGTGGAACAATGTCATTGTGACCTCTTCTGTGCTTCATAAAAAGAAGAAAAGGGGTTGGAGAGAGGGCTCCATCAGGTAAGTGTTTGCTATCTGAACACGAGACCTAGAGTTGGAGCTCCTAAAAGCCACATTGAAAATCTAAGTGCAGAGGCCTATGTTTATCATCCCAGCACAATTAGGAAGTGGTGGGAGTAAGCACCTTGGTCCTTTCTAGAACATCAATAGAGCTAATCAGCAGGCTCCAGATTCAGTGAGAGACCCTGTTTCAAAGAATAAAGTGGAGAGCGTCGAAGAAGACACCCAGTGCTGACCTCTGACCTTTACAATCTCAAGTGCACACACAGGAACTCCTATACACACGTGAGGCAGGGTCTTTAACACTTCTGTGATGATTTGAATAAGTATCATCCCCATAGGCTCATGTATTTGAGTGTTTAGTCATCAGGGAGTGGCCCTACTTGAGAAGGATTAGGAGGTGTGGCTTTGTTGGAGGAAGTGTGTCACAGGGGGGTGGGCTTTGAGGTTTCAAAAGTCCAAGCCAGTCCCAGTGTTGGTCCAGTGTTTCCTGCTACCTGAAGATCCAGATGGAGAACACTCAGCTCTTTCTTCGGCATCATGTCTGCCTTCATGTTGCCGTGCTCCCTGCCATGATGGAAATGGACTAAACCTCTGAAGTTGTAAGCAAGCCCCCAATGAAATGCTTTCTCTTGTAAGAGTTGCCTTGGAACCGGGTATAACTGTCATCAGAGACCAGAGAGACTTCATCCAGCAACTGACGGGAGCAGATGCAGAGTCCCATTGCCAAACATTAGGCAGAGCTTGGGGAGTCCTGCAAAGGAGGGGGAGGAAGGATCAAAGGAACCAGGACAGGAATGCCAGGAGAACACAGTCCACGGAATCAACGATGGAGACTCATGGGGGACTCTCAGACATCAGGGAGCTTGTAGGGGTCTGACCTAGATCCTCTACATATATGTAATGTACTTGGTGTTTTGGGTGGGACTCAACAGTGGGAACAGGGGCTGTCTCTTGACTCTTTTGCCTGTTTGTGGGACCCTTTTCCTCTTACCACATCACCTTGTCCAGCCTTGATATGATGGTATGTGCCTGGTGTTATTGTAGCATATTATGCCATAATTGGTTGGCATCCCTGGGAGGCCTGCTCTTTTCTCATGGGAGATGGCGGGGGGGTGGATATGGGGGAGAAGGGAGGTGATGGGGAGAGGCTGGGGGGGAGGGGAGAGAGGCTAGAGAGAGGAAACTGTGGTCAGGAGGTAACCTATGTGAGAAGAATTTTTTTTTTTAAAAAAAAGGAGTTGCCTTGGTTATGGTGTCTCTGCACAGCAACAGACTAATGACAAAGATACCTGGACTGTATGTGGTTCTATGAACTTAAGACTCATTTCCAAACCCTCTCCTCACCTCCACACAACAGCTGCTCCTTCACATACCATGTGATCCATTCAGAACACAGACCCACAAGGGCAGGGCTGTGTCTAGCTAGCATGGCCTGGCACAGGACTTAGCAGCAGATAATTGAGACATTTACTGGAAGTACACACGTCATTTTCTTCCAGTAGGAGCTTTGGTTTAATGCCCTTCCCAAACGTGCCTCATAAAATTGTGAAGCCCCAGGGAGGGTGTAGACATGTGTGGAGGTGAGTCAAGGTGAGTGGATCTACTTAGGATACATGTTTGATCATTGGAGAAATCAAGGCTTGCCACACATAAATGATTCTGAGATGCCTGTTTGGATGTCTTTGTGCCTCTCGGCAGGGGGATTACCAAAGAAGAGAAGATAAACCTGTCAGTACCCTCTGAAAATAGCAACATAACTCAACCTAGGGTCCTCCAAACAGCTGGACTTAAAATTGAAAGGAATTATTTTGTCTGTCATTAAGAATATAAAAGTAGGACACACACGATAGGAGATCAATTTTAAATCATCCAAGACTTGCAGGAAAGATTTTTTTCCTGGGGCTCTTTTCAAGAGGACTAATGTGTGTTCTTGCCACGGCCTTTTAATAAAGAAATCATGCATTATGCAAACATTAACATTTAAACCAATTATGAGCAATTGTAGCCAACTCTTTGAAGAATATAGAACTGAGTTATGGCTTCTTTTATGAATATGATTCCTTTACTAAAATAAAACCAAGAGAGTTATGCCCTGTGCATCAGCTTAAGCTGCTGGAAGAAAACTCATTTCCTGTATTTATCCTTTCGAACAAGAGGACACTATCAAAGAATTTTATGTGTAAATTATGAACTCATTGTCAGTGAACGTGGGAAATGTGTCAGCTCCATGATATGTATTCACCTGTTAGCAGGGCACTGAGGGAATCACACCATCCTACATGTACCTGCATATATATATATATATATATATATATATATATATATATATATACACATACACACAGATATAAACATATACCTGCACGTACACATGCACCTGCATGCATATAGCTGCACACAAACATCTGTGCACACACACATGCATACACAATGTACCTGCACACACAGATGCTCACATACAGCTGAACAGGCACATACACATAATGCCCCTGCACACACAGACACATGTACATGTACCTGCATACACAGACACCAACACATAACACACACAGACACATGCATGCGTGCACACACACATGCATGCACACATGTATCTGCACAAACGCTTGCATACATGTGCAACTGCACACACACAAATATTTTATTACACTGATTTGAGCTCAAGGAAACAGCTTATGGTCTGGAAACGTTAATTAGAGAATAAAAGCTTTAGAAGTGAAGAAACTTAGGAAACTACCAGACACGTAATTGAATGATGGCTCACACAAATGCCCTTCCTCAACTTCCTGAATACCAAGTTTTTTTCCAAATCACAGTTTGACATTTTTATTGTGATTCTTCATAGTTTATGGTAAAGGGAAGCAACATCCATATTTATAATGCAAATTACTTGCACGCACCATGTTTACTGCTTTCCCTCTATGACATGCTCGTCATAGAAATTAATCTTAACAGCTGTGCGTGACATTCTGTACAGAATCCAGTAAATGTGCCCTTCTTATGACTAATGAAAAAGTCTTTTTTTCCCCTGCAAGAAATGAAAGGCTTTTAGAAAAATATTTCACTTTTTATGCTGAGATGAGTGTTCTATAAATGTCATCTTTCTCTTTCTATTTTCAACAACTAAACTAAGTTTTATAATGGGGAAAGAGGGAAAAAAACAAAAACAAAGAAGACATGCCTACTTTTGCTCTTCCAGGTAATGGAAAAATCACACACCAATGTGGGATAAATGGCCCGAGTCTGTCACAGGCTCTGCCGTGGGGATGCCGTCATTCCTGCTACTGGTGTCACCTGGTTTCCCACCTGTGATGAGCCTAAACTAAAGACACAAATAGTCAACCGTGACAGGTCACCCAGTGCCCGGTTTTACAAGGAACCCATCTGTACCCTGCAACAACCGAGTATGCTCTCCTCAATCCCACAGTTTTCTGGCAAACTCATTTTCATTATTTCAGGGGGAGAAAACCTTCTCCAGAAACTTCACACGTGTCGAATATCCATCGTGACCGATCTTCTCTGCTTGAGGTAGGTAAAAATCTATATGACACGTTGTCATTTTATTCTCAGCCACTAAAGCACAGGTCAGATGTATTTGTGACTGTCCTCACCCCTGTGATGAAATGCCGGACATAATCCACGTCAGTGAGAAAGGCTGATTTTGACTCACAGTCCAAGAGTGCATGACAGGAGGTGAGGCGTCTGGTCACATCGCATCTGAACTCAGGAAGCAGAGAGAATGAGTGTTCAGTTCACTTTCTTCTTTGTGTTCAGTCCAGGAGTCCAGCCCACGGGATGGAACATTCTAGATGGATCCGATGGATCTCCTCAGTAAATCTGGCTTGAAAGCTTTCACAGACATGCCTAGAGATGTGACTTCTAGATTATTTTAAATTCCGTCAAGCTGACTGTCTAGTTAACCGTCACACCAGGAGGGATGTGGAGCAATACAGCTATCAGCTACATGCACATGCTTTCTACTAGGAATTCCTAAGAACATGGCTCACAACTTAGAAGCAAGACATTTTAATTATGTTTTATTTTATGTGTGCGGGTGTTTTGCCTGCATCTATCTCTTTGCACCACATCTGTGCCTGGTGCCCTCAGAGGCCGGAAGAGGGCTTCGGATCCCCTGGAATTAGAGTTGCAGATAGTTGTGAGCTGCCATGCGGATTCTGGGAAATGAATCTGGGTCCAGTGCAAGAGCAGCCAATGCTCATAACCACTGAGCCATACTCTCTAGCTTCATGCCTTAGGGATTGTTATCTGACCCCCATTCTCCTCTACATTTGTCCTGCAAAAAGGATGCTCCATCAGTCACAATAAAATTGTGTGTATTTATGATGGACAGGTCTCAGGAGCCAAAGTCCAGGCTTGAGAGCCATTTTTTTTTCTGGCAGTTCCTCACATATTCATTTAGCATTATCAGATAGATAATATGAGTTATAGACTTTTTCTCTAAAAAGGTGTGACTGACTTGTTTTTGCTGTGTGTATTCAAGGCTTAAAAGTTCAACACAGAAGCACACAGACCCACTTGGGTTTATCTCGGCTCACAGTTTGAGGGTTCATAGTCTGTTATCATGGGGAAGGCATCATGGGAAGAGTGAGTCTAGCTATGGCAGCAGGAGTGTGAGGTAGCAGGGTTGAATTGCACCCACAGTCCATAGTGCAGAGCACACACACGTGATTACCACAGAGTACCAGATATAGGTGACAGGCCATATCCAGAAACCTCATAGAAACTACTTCCCAACATTGGTCTCATAGTCCAACATAACATCTGCACTCATGTGTTGGCTAGTTTTTGTCAAATTGACAGAAGCCAGGGTCATCTAGGAAGAGGAAATCTCAACTGAGAAAATCTTTCCATCAGATTGGCCCATTGCCCTGTATGTTGTGCATTTTCTTGATTAAGGGTTGGTGTGGGAGACCCATGCCCTCTGAGGGCAGTACCATCCCTGGACTAGTGGTCCTGGATATATATATATATATATATATATATCTCCAGACTGAGCAAGCCATGAGGAGCAAGTCGGTAAATCCCCATCCTCCATGATCCCTGCTTGAATTCCTGCCCTGACTTCTTCCGATGATGGATTGTGATGAGATAATGTGAACTAAATAAATCCTTTCCTCCTCAAGTTGTTTTTAGTCATGATGTTTATCACAGCAACAGAAAGCAAACTTGGACGGTCCCCAAACACAAAAGTCTTGCTTGCTCCATGTTGGGATAAATGTGGCATTATTACAGAATGGTCTGAATTGCATGGGTATTGGGCTGGAGAGATGGTTCAGCAGTAAAGAGCGCTTGCTGCTCTTGCAGAGGTGCCCTCTTCTGGCCTCCTTGGGTACTGTACTCATGAGCACAAAGCCACACAGAGCTATATACATCTATACATTATATAAAATAATCTCTTTTAAAGTTCAGGGGAGAGGTAGATTCAGAGATAGGGGGTGGTGTTGGGGGTGAGGATTCAAGTGATTGCTTAGGAGAAAGAAAGGTAGAGCAATCCTGTAGCTTGGCATAGTAGAGGTCAAGATTCCAGTACCATGAGTGGGTTGTGTGGGCATAATGGTTATTTCCCTTAGATGTTCTGTGAATTTTGAAAATAGATCCTCACTCAATCCTGACCCATTGGATGAGGGTCTGTGTGGATGGTGGTCATCACTTAAGTAATTTTTTTTTTGTCCTCAGTGCCTCATGTTAGGTACCTATGGCTGCTTCTGCTTCTTTCAAAACTTAGATGAGGTGGGATCTCTGGCACAGGGTTCTCAGGACTCTTGTGCACAGTGACACCCTCTCTGTTATAGCATGAGTATAGATGGTAGCTCTAGATGGCCATATTCTACTTTCATTTACAAGTTTGGAAGCTGGTTAATATCAAGTAAGACTCAGAACCATGTCTTGTGATCATTTGATAAAGTCTGAAGCTCCAATATTGAGTGTAGCCAAAAGTTTTCCTGTGTCCTGCCTGATCTGCAGCTGCTCAGACCCAAATAAACACATACAGGCTTATATTATTTTTAAACTATGGCCATGGCAGGCTTCTTGCTAGCTAGCTCTTATATCTTAAATTAACCCATTTCTATAAATCTATACTTTGCCACACGGCTTGTGGCTTACTAGTATCTTTATATCCTGCTTCTCATGGTAGCAGCTAGCAGCGTCTCCTCTGCTCCCTTTTTCTCCTTTCTCTCTCACGAGTTAGAATGTCCTGCCTAACCTTATTCTGCCTCACTATTGGCCAAATAGCTTTATTTATCAACCAATCAGAGCAACACATATTCACAGCATACAGAATGGCATCAGCCATCATTTTCCCTTTTCTTTCTATTCAAAAGGAAGGTTTTAACTTCAACATAGTAAAATTACATAAAACAAAACAGTTACCAAGCAAGAATTATAGTTATATTATCTAGTCTATTTATATTTGGCAAAATTAAAAAAGATATCCTATCTATCCTATATTTGTGAGTCTAAGGTTTCATATCTACCTTATCACTTATCATAACCAAGGAAAACCTTAATTATAACTATTTAGTCTTCAACTACGTCAAAGACCTCAGAAGGATACAGCATTATCTAAGTAAACAGGAAGAGCATTGTAAGCAACTTCCAAAAGACTAGAATGGCAGAGACAGCTGTCTGCCTTGACAGTCATCCAAAGTTCCTCTGCAATGGTGGGGCATCCATCTTCAGCCCACAGGCCTAGAGTCTCTCAGTCACTTTTCTCTGTGTGCTGTAGAATGTCTGTCAGTTTCTTCTGCAAAGCAGGAACCTGAAGGACCATTTTGCCTTGCAAAGCTCAGTGGTCACCTTCCTATGGGTCCTGTATGTCCAGTTGATACAACATTTTGTCAAGCAGTCTAGGCAAGAACAGTTTCTTGCCCAAATGTCTATTTTTGCCAAGAAGAAGAGAAACTCCATATGGAGTGTCTTCGATGCCCATCTTTCTCTCTGAAGTAAATTGGTACTGCCAGGAGTAGACATACATGTCTCATTGTCCAGGAAAGTCTAAGTTTTAAAAACATTTTAAATGCCGTGTTCTGTAGGTCTTTGAAATGTTTAAAGATTACCTACCTAATTGAATTATATCTATATATACACAAAAAACTTAGCATGACTATAAGTTTGACTATCATAGAAGACTAATTATTAATCCGTATTTCTTAATTATCCATTACAATTTAAATGAGCCGCACAGACACAACACCTTAAACAAGAGTAGAAATAAACATACAGCCGGGCGTTGGTGGTGCACACCTTTAATCCCAGCACTTGGGAGGCAGAGCCAGGCGGATCTCTGTGAGTTCGAGGCCAGCCTGGGCTACCAAGTGAGCTCCAGGAAAATCGCAAAGCTACACAGAGAAACCCTGTCTCAAAAAACCAAAAAAAAAAAAAAAAGAAATAAACATACAGTATAACAAAATTAACTTTAAATTTGTATCAATAAACTAAAACCTATCCCAATGTAAAATATTTTAAGCAAGTTGCTCTTTAAAAGTAGGTTCAACAATCCACCCTTTTTTCCTCTCATACCTATATCCTATATTACCATATCAATTGAACTCTGAATATTGGATAATTCCTGACTGTCTTACTTAGGGTTACTATTAGATTACACCATGACCAAAATCAACTTGGGGAAGAAGGGGTTTATTTGGCTTACACTTCCAAATCACTGTTCATCACTAAGGAAGCCAGGACAGGAACTTAAACAGAGCAGGAATCAGGAGGCAGAAGCTGATACAGAGACTGTAGAGGGGTGCTGCTTACTGGCTTGCTTCCTATGGCTCGCTCAGCCTGCTTTTTTATATGACCCAAGACCAGCCCAGAGTTAACACCACCCACAGTGGGCTGGGCCCTCCCCCATTAATCACTAATTAAGAAAATATCCTACAGGGTTGCCTACAGCCTGATCTTATGGATTTTCTCAATTAAGGTTCCCTCCTTTCCAATGATGCTAGCCTGTGCCAGGTTGACATAAAACTAGCTAGCACAGCAAGCAGGTCCTACACACACAGTTGCAGAAAGCCAATGACTACTGAGATTACTGGTTCCTTTACATTTGCAAACCAAACGCTCGTCAAATTACACTTTTCCAAAGCATTTTGAGTGGCATGCCCAGCAGCTGACACTGTTAAAGATGCATGGCGGGAACCCTGGAGGTCATGATTCTGTTATCTGTACTTGGAGTAAGTGTGAATTTTTCCATAATCAAGCCTTTTTTTTAAAAAAAAAGGTGTGATCTGGCTGGGGATGTGGCTCAGCTGGCAAAGGCATAATATCCTGCACCTTACAAACCTCGAGTGTTGGCACATGTCCATCACCCCAGCACTTCTGAGTTAGAGGGAGGAAGATCAGAAACTCAAGGTCATTTAGGGGATATGGCGGAGTTTCTAGCCAGCCTGAGCTATGTGAGACCCTGTTTCAAAACAGAAAAACATGAAATCTGCACTAAAATGACCTCATCAGGCTGTGGCATCCAAGATGTGGCCATCATCTGTGGCTCTCACATTCACCCTGTAAGTAAGAGTTTAGGGACAGAGGGGTAAGGTAAAGATGGCCCAGGCTCACCCTAAGGTTTGAGGCTACCCATTTATCTTCTTGTCATTTCCAGTAAGACTCTGGCTGTTGCCCACCTCATTTTGAATTTTTCTTCTTACCAGTACTTTGGGCTGTGCACAAGAGCCTGGCAGGGTAGAGGACAGAGAGGCATTGAAGGCAGGGAGAAATCTGGCCCCTTTTCTGTCATTGCTAGCTGTGGCCTGTAGCTGGACTCTGGGTTCACTAGTCTGTGAAATGGGAAATTTACAGAGGGTGTAATGACCAAAAAGCACAAAGTTTCTAAATGTGCCACAGACTCTGTGTTTCTGAAGCCACCGTGGTGACAGGTGCCATTTACCCACAACTCTGCTGAGTGCTGGGTCTGGGGAACAGACGACAGAGGTGATACCAGCTGACCTGCCAGAGAGATGTTGGAAATTGGGGTTGTTGCTTTATGCGTATAAATGTTACTATTTAACAGCAAGCGATGCTTTTTGCGCACACAGGGCTTCCAAGGTCAAGATTGAACACAGCCTCCATCTTCCAGCAGCCTTCTCTCATCTTGTCTCTGCAAAGGTCTTCACGGGTCAGAGAGAACAGGTGACAGATTTCAGTTGTGACCTGTATGCATGCTGAGGACATGGGACCAACACTCCTTTTGTGCAAAGCTCACGGGAAAGAAATTGTATGTGCCTCAAGCCTAGCAAATTTAGGACTCCTAGGATCCTGACCTGTTAGAACAGTGGTTTTCAACCTTCTTAATGCTGTGACCCTTTAATACAGTTCCTCATGGTATGGAGTCCCCCGACCATAAAATTATTTTCGTTGCTACTTCATAACTGCAGTTTTGCTACTATTGTGAACCATAATATAAATATCGGTGTGTTTTCCGATGGTCTTAAGTAACCCCTGTGAAAGGGTTGTTTAATCCTAGAGGGGTTGTAACCTATAGGTTGAGAACCGCTGTGTTAGAATGACCAGCAGCAAGCCCGTGGGTCAAGAGTAAAACTGGTCCCAGCCTTCCAACCTCAGCCTGAGCCGTGGGAGCTGTGGTTGGTGCTGGGAGAAAATCTGGAGACAGGACCTTCAAACAGACAATGACATTAGACATCGCCAGGCCTGGATGAAATGATAGCTTACAAATGTCGGGTGAACTTTTCATTTTATTTCCACAAGCAACTTCTGGGATTTTTCCTGGCTTTACTTTTAGGCCCTAGTTTGTGGACTGGCACAAATGTATTTCTCTCCACACACAAACATCACTTGATCTGATCAGAAAAGGTAATGGCCTAGATGAGGGTGGTTTATAGACATTTAAAAACAAACAGGGAAACCTCTCATAGGACTTGTTTGCACACCTGCAAAGAAATGCCACTCACATACCCGCCTCGCAGAGAGAAAGGGCTGTGCATTTCTTTGAACTAAAATACCTTTCATCTCTGGAGTTGAGTTGAAAGAATAAACAGAACAAAAAGCATCAAATATGGAGCTAGCGGATCTCATTAGATGAAAAATTAGCAGAGATGAGTCCACGGGGTTATGTTGACTACGTCAAATAATCGTCTTTCAGAACAGAGAGAGAAATAAGAGAAAGCTTTAAACCTCTTTATGTATGAAATCAGGGCAGACCCACACGAGCAAAGTTGGGGGCAGCAGAGGCTCCAGAAGATCTTTCCCCAAGGAGATAGTGGAGCACGTAGTGAGGCTGCTACCTCTAAAATCTGTGCTGTTTCTGCATGGAACTCAGGAGACCGGACCGCATAGACACAAGAGTTCATGGCTGTATTCGTTTCCTTCTCTGTTGCTGACATAAAACACTAGGAAAAACCAGCTTAAAGAGGAAAGGGTTTATCTGATTTACAGCTCGAAGTCCACCATGAAGGAAAGTCAGGGCAGAAGCTCAAGGCAGGAACCTGGAGGCAGGAACTGAAGCAGAGGCCATGGAGGAGCGCTGCTTACTGGCTTGCTCCTCACAGCTTGCTCAGTTTTGCTTTCTTTATAACCTAGGACCATCTTTCCATGAGTAGCACACCCCCCTCCCCCCGTGCAGTGATCTGAGCCTCATTCATTAATCATTTGTCAAGAGAAAGCCCCGTGGACATACCCACAGGCCAATCTGATGGAGACAGCCCCTCAAATGATGCTTCCTCTTCCCAGGTGACTCTAGTTTATATAGAATTTACAAAAACTAACCAGCACCAAGCCTGTTTCAAGGCATGCCCTTCATTGTCTTTCTGTCTTTACACATAAACCCCAGCACCAACTTTTTTTTTCCCTAAAGCACAGTCTCTCCATGTAGCCCTGACTGGTCTGGAACTCTCTATGTAGACAAGTCTGGCCTCAAAATCATCAAGTTCCACCTGCCCTGGCCTTCTGAGTATGGGGATTGAATGCATTTGAAGGTAATAGGCATTCCCTCTGCTCATGATGGCCTGCCTTACCTTAGCTACTAAAGTTAGGCACATTGAGGGCACTATGCTGGAAGTATCATGGTCCCTGCTGTCAACACTGACCTCTAGGGATTGTTTTTGGCCATGAAATCAGCCTCGAGGAGGTTTTTCTCTGACAAAGGACCAGCTCCCACAAACAGGTTCATGTTCAGGGCTGGACTCAGCTCTCCCTGGAGACCTCGGGCATGGGCAACCAGCCCATGGACTTGCTTAGAAGATGCCTCCTGCAGTTGTAGGGGCAAAGGGCGCAGTACTTACATACCTCTCGGAAGTATCATTTTAGCAATGGGAAGTGTGGGCCTGGCATTTTGTGTGAGTGACACCATGGTAGGATATGAAGGTGTGAAACCTAGCTCCTGAGAGACTGCTTTCTGCCAGGGAATCCTACCTAGTGCATGATAAGACAGCTGGAGTGGGGTGAGGGGGGCCAAGAGAGAAAGTGAGGCTTCACATTTTGTGGCCTTTTGCTGCTCAAGCCGAGATGAATCTGAAATGGCATGTGCCGTTTCTGCATGACATCTGAGGGTGTGGGTCATCCACTGCCAACCTACATGCCCTTTGGGCTCAAGAGTCAGCCTGGACCTCTGCCTGCACCCCTGTAAACAACACAAACACTGCGAGCTGCCTGGATACACAATTTTCATGGCCAGCGTTATCAGGCAGACATGGTGTGATGGCTATTTTTTGGTTGTTAACTTGACTTTCAGGTGGGATCAACTAAAACACAAATGGTTGGGTACACCTGTAAGGGATTTTCTTAATTAAATAATTTTGTCTTGGTAAGACCCACCTTTTATTCTAGATGTTTTGAGGTGGGAAGATCCACCTCTAATCTGGCCACACCTTCTTGTAAGCAAGCACAGCTAAAACCATACCATGTTGTTCCAATCCCTGCCCTTGGGTAAACCATGGCAATAATATCTCAGAGAACCATCCAGAAGGCCATTCATCAACTAGGTAGCTGTGGGTACCTCTGAGCATGGGGGGAGGGGCTGGTGCAGTGAGCCAGCCTGGACAAATGAGCTTGCTCTAAAGTATTTTCATTTTTCGTAAGGATCATTTCTTACACACTACTTATGTAATTACGTTATTTTAGGGTGCTCACTCACCCTTATTCCATGACATTTTTTTTTCAAAAATGACTTCTTTTTGGTTCCCCCATTCAACATGTGAATCCTGTGTTGTTTCAACAGTAAGGGGAAAGAAAGCCACCTCGCTCGCTCCGCGCTCATGTGATGTTCTCTTCCCTCCCAACCTGAGCTTGCCTTTTAGCTTTCCTACCTGGCCACACTAAAGGCATCCACTGGTTTCCACTCTCCCTCCTGCCCCTCTCTCTCTCTTCTGGACCACCATATCCCTCATCACTGAGTGTATTGAAAATCCAATTGATCCCCCTGTTGCTACCAGCTCAGCTTCTCCTAAGAGTGTTTCCTCTGTCCCTACAATTTTAACTGAATATCTTGAACCTTTTGTGTGAAATTCTGCTCGATTTTCATGTGGCCTCAGGGTCTCACCAAGGGGTTAGAGCACATGGGACAGGAGGGTAAAGGAAGGACTCTGTCTATTTAGTCATGGGGAAGCCCTCATCTACACTGAGTGTAGACCTTCCAAGGAGGATGCTCCTGTCAGCGACCCTCACTCATGTAAGACTAATAAACTCTTTGGTTCCTTGGGGTGAAGTTTGGTGGAACTGAACTTTGGGGCATCATTTGAATCTTATGAGGGTATGTGTGTAGACATTGTATAGTCCCTGCTTCTACCACACCAGTGTGAAAATCCCTGTAAAAACCTGCAGTTTTTTTTCCTCCAAAGCAGAAAACAGAAGTTACACGCACGCTTTCAGCATCAGCTATTAAATAGCAAAATCAGTCTAAATGACATCAAGCAGACGTGCATCGTAGAACAGGTGGCTTGCTCAGACTCATTGGATACAGACTACCTGACAATTTCAGACATTGTTTGATTCCCCCCAGGCCAATTTCACTTCCTTGCAGCTCTTTATCATCTCTCCAACTCCTGGAACACTACAACAAAATACACAAAATAACCCCCTTTTAACTAAAGCCGACTTGTTTGGAGAAGATGGAGGAATAGTATTTTCCAGATCCACCTGGTGAAGAAGGGAGCAGACTCCAGTTCGGACAGTACCTCAGCTCTGGCTGCTCACCCTGGGCAGGCCCCATCTTCTCAAGCCAGTGTGCCTTCTAATGACAAATCAGATTTCCCCATAGATCTTCAATCCAGTCACAGAGTGCCACGAATGCTAATGCTTTAATGAGAGATGAAAGTTTGGTTAACCCAAATAACATGGTAAGCTAAAAACCAAAGAGAGCAGGTACAGTAGACTGCCATATGTGATGCTGTCTAGTTATCAAGAAGTAATGGCCATGGGACACTCTGTTGTACAGAACGGCAAATGTCCCATAGTAGACCAGGTAAAGACAAAAACGGTCAGGGCAGGAACAGGAGCAGAGGCTAGGGAGGAAGCTGCTTATTGGCTTCCTCCTCATGGCTTGCTCAGCCTGCTTTCTCCTACCATCCTGGACCATCAGCCCAGGGATGGCACCACCCACGGGGAGCTGAGCCCCTCTGTATCAATCATCGATCAAGAGAATGCCTAGGTAACTCTAGTTTGTGTCAAATTGACAAAAACCAACTAGCTCAGGGTCCCAGCAAGGGCCTGAGATAAAGCGATTAAGGAACCAGCCGTGTGAAATTGGCTCACGTGAGCCCCAACAAAACTCTCTCATGTTGCAAAATAGCATTAAATTGTCATCGCCCAGTTGTTCCCATGATTGCATAAAATACTTCAGCAATGTTTGCCCAAGCTAGTAAAATAAACGTCTTATGTAAAATGTACCGATTAATAAAAGATGAGCATTATTAATTCAGCTGTCCCCGCTCATCTAAATCCCAGCGAATTTATTTCTTTTATTCACACGGAGAGATTTTTGTTATTTTTGAAGTTTTGGATTTTCAATGTAATTATGGTCTAGTGCACCCACAGACAGGTTCTCAGGAGTAATGCTGGTCACGTCTATATTTTTTTTCCGGTTCTGATTCTCAGAAACATTTCATTAAAATGAGTTTTGCACCAGGGTTCACCCAGTGAATCGAGTCTCTGACAGCCGAACAACGTGCTGTCTGCTCCTTGCATAATTTTAAAAACTCTCTTTACGTATTATCAATCATGCGGCCCGGCAGATTTCTTTGTTTTCTCAGACTTGGGACCTGGGAGTTCAGATTGCGATGAACGTGAGGGAGCGAACTCTGGACAGTGGTGCTTACAACTCTTTGCTGCCTCTTTTAACGTTCAAGTTTGTGTTGAAAAGATAAATGAAGAAGCATTGTGAGTGACTCTGAAGTCCCTGGCTACAGACATCCTTATACACCTGCACCCAGGACAGGCTTGGAGGAAGCACCCAGAAAGCCCTCACGATGAAAGGCCTGAGGTCAGCTATGACACGGTTTATTTATTTATTTGTTTGTTTGTTTTTATTTTTTTCTTTCATTTTTCTTTATTAAGAAAATTTCTACTCACTCCACATACTATCCACAGATGCCCCCTCCTCCCTCCTCCCACTCCCCCCAGCCCTCTTTTCCCAAGCCACTCCACCTCCCCACATCCCCCAAATTGAGGTCTCCCAAGGGGAGTCAGCAGAGCCCAGCACACTGAGCCTAGGCAGGTCCAAGCCCCTTCCCACTGCACCAAGGCTGTGCAAGGTGTCACACCACAGGCACCGGGTTCCAGAAGCCTGCCCATAGACCAGGGACAGATCCCGATCCCCCTGCCTGGGTGCCCCCCAAACAGTTCGAGCCAAACAACCATCTTCCGTATCCAGAGGGCCTAGTCCAGTCCCATGGGGGCTCCACAGCCACCAGTCCACAGTTCATGGGCTTCCACTAGTGTGGCCAGTATGACACGCTTTATAATGAAGTCCTTGTAGAGGCAATGGCTGGAACTGTGGCACCTTCAGAGTGCACTGTCTACACTTAAATGGTGCAAGGGAACTTAAGCGTCACCTACGATTTCCTTTTCTTCTAAGAGCTATTTGCAATTTATTCCACCAGAGGACCCTGATTTTATAGCCTCTTTTGTGTACAGTGTGTGCACATTTCTGTGTGTGAATGTAGGTAGGCAGCATGTGCCACGGATGCATATGGAAGTCAGAGGCCAACCTGGATTGGCAGTCTTTGTCTCCCATCCTGTTGATGGAGTCTCTTTGCCCTTTGACTTCTGTATGCACCAGGCCAAATGGCCTGGGAGCTTCTGAGGATTCTCTAGTCTCTCAACCTCCTGTCTCCCCACAGGAGCACTGTGCTTATAGACATTCATGCTGCATGTCCAGCTTTTATACAGTGAATTACTTTTCTGTAGCTGTGATAAAACACCATGACCAAGGCAACTTACAGAAGGAAGAGTTTATTTGGGCATTCCATTCCTGAAGGAGAGTCAGTCCATAATGTCTGGGGAAGCACAGTAAAGCTACAAGCCCTCAAATCTTTCCTCAAATGCTTCCTGTAATGCAAATTCTAATTGGTCTTAATAATAAAAACCTGGAGTCAGATATAGGGGTAAATGCTGAAAGATCAGAGAGACAAAGGAGCAAGCCACAGTCACTTCTTACCTCACCAACTCTTCAGCCTGAAAGGGGGCCAAACTCCTGTCTCCACCCACTGTAGCTAGAGTTTTCCTGGCTGGCCCACAGTCAGGTAAATCTCTCTCATCTGCCAGTCCCACAGTCGCTCAGACCCAACCAAGATAAACACAGAGACTTATATTGCTTACAAACTGTATGGCCGTGGCAGGCTTCTTGCTAACTGTCCTTATATCTTAAATTAATCCATTTCTATAAATCTATACCTTGCAACATGGCTCGTGGCTTACCGGCATCTTTACATACTGCTTGTCCTGGTGGTGGCTGGCAGCGTCTCCTTCCACCTTCCTGCTCTTTTCTCCTCTCTGTTAGTCCCGCCTATACTTCCTGCCTAGTCACTGGCCAATCAGTGTTTTATTTATTGACCAATCAGAATAATTTGACATACAGACCATCCTACAGCAACTCACCTTATATTCTTCTCTCCACCCAACCATATCACTTCCTGTCTCCACCTCCCTAGTGCTTGGATTAAAGGTATGTGCTTCCCAAGTACTAGGATCAAAGGCATAAGATCCCAAGTGCTGGGATTAAAGGTGTGAGCCCACACTGCCTGGCTCTGTTTCTCTTTTAGACTGGGTCAATCTCGGGTATCCCAGGGTGACTTGAACTCCTGATCTTCCTGCTTCCTCCTCCCAAGTGCTGGGATTAAAGCCATGTGCCAACACTGCCTGGCCTCTGTGGTTAGTTAGTGGCTAGCTCTGACCTCTGATCTTCAAGCAAGCTTTATTTGTTAGATCACAAACAAAATATCACCACAGCTTCCCCCAGTGGTACCCCACCTGTTGAACAGCCCACAAACCTCCCCAACAACACTACTCACTCGAGGACCAAGTGTTCAAATACCTGTGACTGTGGAGGACTTTTCTCACTCAAACCATCACACACTGGGGATTTGAACTCAGGTCTTTGTTCTTACATGGCAAGTGCATTCCCCTCTGTGCTTACCATGGAGCCATCTACATTTCTATCACATTATGACATGACTGTCTTCAGATTGCAAAGGGGTTACATACGGCTACAGTGGGAAAGAGTGGGTGTATGACTTGGAGCATCATGGTCCAACTGGCTCTGTAGACTCATTGACGTCTTGAAGCCTCAACTCACCCTTCTGTAAAACCACACTGATGTTATCAGATCCCTTCTTGGGCAGTGATGCTACAGCACAAAGTGTGAGCCCACAGGCTGTCATTTGATGCTCAGGATGCTGAAGGATCGGTTTCCTAGGGAGTATGATTGACCCTATAAACAATCAAACATGTTTCTCTATAATAGACATCTTTTTATGTCTCCTACTTTTCTTTGAAAATTTCTTACTTGTGTACTGAATTTACATCATCTCCAACCCCCCTCTCCCCCTTCAACTCCTCCTATGCACCCAGACTCCCTTTCAGATTCATGATCTCTCTTTTACTTATAACTGTCACATGTGTTGTTACACATATGTAGATTTACACACATACACACACACTCACACTCTAGTGAGTCCATTTAGCATTGCTCCTGTGTATATGTGTCCAAGGTTGGTGGGGACCTTAGAGAAGAATCTACTACTGCCATACAAATTGTAGAATTTATACACAAATGATGTCTAACTGCATTATAAATAATTGCCCATATACCCAGGGAATAACTATGGCTCTCATCTCTCATTAAAGAATCCTTTTTTAATTAAAAAATTTATACAATGTATTTGTGCATATCTAGAAGTTTCTTTCTGTAGGAGAGAACATTACAGAGAGCTGCAACTGGTCAAAATGCAAAGAACAACTTACCAGGGGCTGTCCAGTCCCAACTGATACATTTACAATACAACCCCCACAAGCTAAGGCTCAGGAAACATCACAGAAAAGGGGGTGGAAAGATTGTAAGAGCCAGAGGGACCCGGACACCTGCTGCGAGATTGAGTCTTCTATATATGTCAGGGAAACTGCATCCACACAATCTCAACACTATGGCTGCTTAAACAAAACTTGCCCAATGACGACACTAGTTGACATGGCAATGTGGGTGGAGGAAATCTCACAAGGCTCCACCTCTAAATGAAGAATGACAGGCCATGATTGGCTGCTGAGAGAGGGTGGATCAGTCTTCTCCAAGGATGAGCCCCCTGATAGGTTGGAGCAGACATCTTAAAAAGATCCACGCCAATTGTTTGGGGTCTCCATGTTACAAGCCTGTGGTTCTTTAACTATTTCAACAAACTTTTTACCATCCAGAAAACCTCTTTGCCCTTCTCCACCAATTATTTAGATTAATGTCAATTTCATTATGGAAATATATACAGGAGGTCAAGATTCAACTTAAATTTCATGGTAGCTGTCGTATAAATATTCACTCACTATTCCTTATCTCAGTGAGAAGATAATAAGCACCCCTTTTGAAGCATGTGGTTCAGTGGGTCCATGGATCCCTCAGTGAACTGCTAAATGTGCCTTCCAGCTGTTGGCTTCAGATATAATTTCTAGATGCCAAGAAATTAAAGAACAGAGAAAGGGTTACAGTCAGTCTTCAGGGTTTCCAAAATTCCTTGAAAGTATCCCAGAATAAAATTTCAGAATTTTCCTCCTCCAAATCTCATGCTTCCTTTTCCATAGTACTCAGTACTGACCCCTGTTGGTCAAATGCCTCTCTGTTGCTATAGAAGGATTTAAATACTTAGATTTTTAGCATCATGGATGACAAGACACTGGTGAATCATTAAAGTCTTTAATCCTCAACTTACCTTATATTGACGTCTCCTTCTGAAGTAGGTGAGAAGATCAAACACGGAGACGTGTGAGAATTGAGTTTGTAGGGTATTTTTGTTTTTTTCTTTACAGTTCCAAGAAAATGCTCAACCAAGTTCAGCCGTCAGTGTCTTGGGTTGACTAGAAGGGATACCATCATCAAGAAAAGGATGGAAATGTGGAGGCCAGCATGGAAATGCAGATGCTGATGGCTTTTAAAGAAGGTTCCTTACAGAAGTCATGAGTACAGTTTAGAGGAAGTACAACAGGACACTTTCCACCTGAAACTTACAGTCAGGAGTCTGAAGAATCACCAGGCTGATTTGCGTAAAGAACAATACACATGAGGTTGAAGGGGTGGACAAGTTAATAACTTAAACTTTTCCTTGAACTTCCAACATCCTTATTTATTTATTATTTATTTATTTGTTTATTCATGTGAGCACATGTGCGCATGTCATGGCACATGAATGAGGTCAGTGGACAGCTGTGATAACTGATCCTCCTTCCACCATGTGGATCACAGAGGTCAAGCTCAGGTCATCAGTCTTGGCAACAAGCACCGATACCTGCTGAGCCGCCTCCCCCACGGTCATTAGAGAGTGTTTGACTGGTTCATATGATTTCACCAAGCCCTCTGTCTCGTTGAGGATGTCTCTGGGGGAGTCAGACGCCGCCAGGAGGAACAGCCTATGAAGGGATGTGGTAGGAAGCATCATGGCTTACCCAGGTGTGCCATGGTTTGAGTGTCAAATGTGTCTCACAGGCTTACACATTTTGAACATTTCATCACCAACTGGTAGCCGTGTGTTGAGAGATCGTGTAACCTTTAAGAGATGAGGGCTGCCGGGCGGTGGTGGAGCATGCCTTTCATCCCAGCACTCGGGAGGCAGAGGCAGGCAGATCTCTGTGAGTTCGAGGCCAGCCTGGGCTACCAAGTGAGTTCCAGGAAAGGCACAAAGCTACACAGAGAAACCCTGTCTCGAAAAACCAAAAAAAAAAAAAAAAAGGAGGTGAGGGCCTAGCTGCAGAAGTGCTGTGTGTGGTTGGGGGGGTGGAGTCTGCTTCACCAGCTATTTTTGCCTCCCAGTCTACTAGATGTGAGCAAGCAGCTGCCACCCTCGGAGTCACACACCTGCACGCCTCCCTCACCATGATGGACAGACGGTATCCCTCCAATCAATGAGCCTGTCCTCCCTAAGCTGTTTTAGTTGAGCATTTGGTCTCGGTGACATGAACCTGGCTAATCCAATGTCCTATTCTCCAGAGATTGTGAGTGCTTCACCTTAGCCGGCAAAATGGACTTTGTAGGTATCTGTAAGGATGCTGAGGTGAAGGGATTATCTTGTTTCCTCAGATGAGCACAGCTCAACCGTGTCTTTAGACTTGGGTAAACTTCCAACTTGGGGTCAGATGAGCTGGGGCTACAGAAGCATGGTCAGGGGAAAGGTATGCTATGCTGGAGAATTTTAACTGTCAGCTTGACACAACCCAGAACCACCTGAGAAGAAAGTCTTGATGCTAATGCTGCTGCTTGGCAAGGAGGGATGCTGAGGCTCAAGGAGGACCAAGGTCAACTCAAGGGTCCCAGTTTTAGATATGAGCACTGTCTCTTCAAAGTTTTTTTTAGCACAGGAAGACCAGCAGGCTATGGGAACGTAGGTGTTTTAAATAGAACCTAACCTAGCAAATAAACAGGTCACTCTCGTCTCCGTCATCACTAGTATAACATACATCCCAGAGCTTCAAGGGCTTCTGCTTTGTTTTCTAGACAAGGACTCACTACCTATCCAGGCTGGCCTTGAACTTGAAATCCTCCTGCTTCAGCCTCCTGAATGCTGGGATTGTGGATGAGCACCACTGCTCTTGGTTTAAGCATTCACCAAGGATTCTCACCATGTGGCAGAAGTCTGAGAAGACTCAACCTAAATGCCTAGAGATGCACAACCCAGTCTACACACTATTGTAAGCAGGAACTCACTCTTACATTTCAATAATTTGTGTTGATTCCAATAATAATTATCCTCACTATTAGGTAGCTGAACACTCTTCCCTCTTAATTCAGGAATCTCACCTTCATGATTTCCACAGACAACATCAGGACAAAGGTTGGGATCTGTCGCAGTCTCCTCTGCAGGCACCCCAAGCTCCCCCATCAGGCTCTCTTCTTTATTCCAGTGATTACAGCCTTTCTCTGACCTTGAGGGCTGAAAAAGTTCCTCTCATTCAAGAGTTTAAAAAAAATCATATTCCCTCAGTCACTCAGAATGAATGCGTTTAAAACCCAGTAGACTTTTCTTTGATGGAATAGATTTTTCTCTGAAGCCATGTACACTAGGTGGGGTAACCAAACTCCCGGGAAAGGATGAGAAGGAAAAAGAAATGTTCAAGGAAAAAAAAAGTCGCAGTCAATGTCTCTTATCACAGGTTCCTACAGGTTTGTCTCCAATGTCCGTCTCTCATCTCGATCACAAGTACAAGTGGCAGGAACAGAGGAGGGAGGGGCCGTCCTATGGGCTCATCCCCTCATACCCAGGAGGAGCAAGCAAGCTGCTGATTGTTCTGACTGGTTCTCTCCTTTTGCTTTGATAAAATGAAACAGTTGATGAATGTTGTTGTTATCAATTGTTTTCCTTGATTTTTGGTTTTGGGCACATAGGCTTTGTACATAGTACTGGGTTTCATAGAAACAATTGTATAGATACATAATTATATATGTAAATAATTATGTAGACACAATTATATGTTAATTATTTATATATGCAATACACACACACACACACACACACACACACACACACATATACACTGTATAGGAGAAAAAAAAGCAAATTTTGTGCCTGTTATTACTTTACCAGTTACCCAGCCAACCCTATAATCCCTCATCTTTACTGAATAATGAGCTAATTTTCTTTTTCTATCATTCTTACACAATTCAGTGGATAATATTCTTTATAAACAGATATCCTTGACTGTCACCCTCAATGACCTTAATGCCTAAGCAAAGAGGATTCGTAAGGCCCCCGCAGAATATCTCTCTGAGTCCTGTTTGCTCCCTCACCTGATGTTAGAAACCTCAGCACTAAGAAAGGGTGAAACTGTTCAGTCGGAAAAGCATAAAAATCTGCATTTGATTTCAAAGAAAGCCCAGCAGGGCGATGCATGCTTGTAAACAGTGTTGGGGATGCAGGAATCAGGCTGGTCCCTGGGGATCTCTGCCACCCAGCTTAGCCTAACCTGCAAGCAACAGGTCAGTGAGAGACCCTGCCTCAAAATACAAGACAGACTGCACCCGAAGAGTGACAGCTGAGGTTAGAGGGAGTCACAGTGGTTGGGGATTGAAAGCCTCACATCACAGGAACAGTGTGGGAGTCACATTTCAGAGCCATGATCTCTGAATGGGTATAGTTGGGCCCACCACCTCTAAAGACTTTTAAAATGGTATATCAATTCTCCATTTTTACTGCTTTCCTAAATAAAAATATTAAAGAGGGGAGAAAAGCATCTAAGACATTTTAAAAGCTTTTAGCGTGATCAAATCAGCCACTAAAATGCAAACCTTTGAATTACTAATAGTAATTCTTTTTGTAGTATTAAAAATGGTTAAATTTGTAGGTTAACCATTTTAACTATGCTCTGGCACTATTTCTTTCCCTTTCATTGTGCCTGTATCTTTGGGAGATAAATGTCAATCAAGTAGGTGAGTGACAGGAAAAATGCTTTCACCTCAAAGACTATTTCTTCCACCCCAGAAGACTGAAGAAGGCTCTCCGTATCGATAATAAACCTCTCCCAATGCATGTATGATGACGTCTGTACAGACCGTGTTCCAGCCACAGCATGTGACCTCTGACCTTGGCAATATAAAAATTAGCCTGACAGCTTCACTTATAGGTGAGACAATGAAGCCCATGAAGTGCCCGTGACCCCTCTTCGGTTTAAGGTCAAGGAAGGCTAAGACACTCACTGACTTCTAAGTTTACAGTCCCTCTACGGTGCCTCACACTTACAAACATATACTAATGAGTCCGGAAGTCCCTGGGACACAGGCTCTGCCACCTCGGGGCATTGTGGACCACGCCACGTGACTCCCTTCTCCAATGTGACAGGCAGTCACACTGGATTGCAAGGGCACAGGATTTGTCTTCGTGGGATGGGAACTTGAGGGCTAGACAGCCAAGGAAAATGAACGCCAAAGCCAAGCAGATGCTTGGGACTCCCTTCAAACCTAATAAAACCCCGCTGACTCTGATAGTCATTCTCTGAGGCTTTGATCCACAGGTGTATTTCACTAAAAAGACCCCAGCGGCCCATTTGACTCGGGCCTTTATAATGAAAATATTTTATTTTCTCTTCTCTTTTCTCGAGTTTAACTGAACTGGCAGAAAATGGTACCGTGTAGTGTGAGACACTCGCTCAGCTGACATTTCTGCACATAGGAAAACGGGATCAACATGTTTAAGTTAGGCTTGGCTGTTATTTGCTAAATACATTTCCCAGAGTGGACTGCTTAGGAATGTGGAGACAATATGGGACATATTGATATGGGAATACTGGGGGAAATGCACAGCTCAGGAAGGGTGAATTTTAGAGGAGAGTTTATTATAGATTTATTTAGAGGTGGCATAGTGAGTATGTGTGTGTGTATGTGTGTGTGTGAGAGAGAGAGAGACAGACAGACAGACAGACACAGAGACAGAATGAGAGAGAGAGAGAGAGAGAGAGAGAGAGAGAGAGAGAGAGAGAGAGAGAGAGAGAGAGAGACCTTTCCTGTATAGCAGGAAAGGTCTCAGGACATAGAGTGCCGTTGAAATATGAATATATGAATCTGGGGGCTTTTTAAAGGGCTGAAGGCAGAAACTGGGGTGATATCTAAACATGAGATAGGGTCCATTTGGCCCAAATGACAGGTACCTCTTGTCAGCTTCTGTCACATCATCACATGTAGCCTTTAGGCAGAAGCACCCATTTAGGAGATAAAAGGCACGGGAACCCGAAGTGGCCTCCAGCAGGGACACTCTCTCAGAAGGGCTGTTTTGGGGGTTCCTGCCCTACATGGCCAGTTTCTAACCCTCCATTCTCCTCATTATTAACATGCAGCCATCCATTCCAGATTCCTGGATCCTCTTTGCATGCGTGACTCTCATTAGAAGGACGGGAGCTGAGCCCATATCCCAGCATGCCCCTGTCTCCGGTTACGAGGGAAGCAGGAAAGGATGCAGCCACATCTTACTAGTGGCTATTTTCTTCTTGCAGACATAAGTCAACTTGGATTCTTGTTTAAAATCCCCACAGACCTGCAACATCAGTGGAGGAAGAAAAGACATCCATCATCTCAGACTGACAATTCCCCCAGGGGGTGGGGCTGCTCTGCCCGTCATGCCTTATGGTCAATTATCCAAGATCATTCTCCCATGCCTCCAGTCTCAGACGTGGCTTCATGTCTCAAGTAGCAAACGGTGGTCCCTCTGGCCTTTGAGGTAAGAGAACTGTAAAAAAACATATTCAGAACCAACCATCGCCTGCCCCTCAGGTGGGACTCGCGATGTGAGAGTTAGTCACCTGGAACAATTCAATCCATGAAGCTCAAATCCCCAGCCAGACCCCTAAACTGGAGGATTTATTCTACTCTCTGAAGACTTGGCTCATGCCCATGGCCATGGAAAACACACAATTGTTTCCCAACGTTTACAGATGGAGGTTAGGTAGCACGCCACGACGTCTGGATGCCCTTCTTCAGATAGCGCGTGTGTTTTATCATGGTGACACAAACTGCTGACAACTTACTGACTGAAGACAAAGGGAACTTAGCCACAGTCTGGGAGGACAGAAGGCTGCAGCCACGGGCCCCTGCAAGTGCGCACATCCCTGTGCGCACTTCAAGAGCCATGCTTTGGAGTGTTCCCGGCAGCATTTGTGAACACATCACCCAGCTCTGTCGTTGCATGAATACCTGCCTCTTTCTCCTCCTCCCCAATTCTCCTCCTTGTTTCAATATTTGGACTTCAGTATAAGCCTAAGTGGAGGATGGCATGTTTTAAGAACTTCAACTTGCCAATGCCCACAAACATCCCACTTTCACTGGTGCCAGAGGTCAGGGGTAAAGGGTTGACACTTCTCCTATGGGGACACCGTTCACTCCACTGCAGTGGAGAATGGGGTCTCCAAATCACCAGCCTTCCTCCTTTTCTTCTGTCTGGACAAATTAATCTCTCTTGCATCATACAGCTGTGCACTTGCGTGTCTAGGATATGATTCCAACATATGCTACATACATGGTTTTGAACTATCCAGACCAAAATTTCATTGGACAGTTAAAACGATATGAAGGGACCTGGGAACATGGAGGGTGAAGGATCAGAAGCTTACGGCCTGTTTGGCTACACAGCAAGTTCAAAGCCAGCCTGAAGGGACCCTGCTTCAAAAATAACAAAAGCAAAACAAACAAAAAGTGGGGTGACCATTTATTTAAAACTCTGCAAGCGAGTGGACAGTTCAGCTTCTCTGAAGAAAGTAAGTTTTGTAGCGTTGAAGTGAGGGCCATCTAGGTTTGCTCATTGCTTTGACCCAAAGCAAAGCAAACATTGTCTTATTTCTGTGGCTGGAGTGCAGTTCCCATCAAGCTAGTGCCCCACTGTCCCCTAGAAGTGTGTGTGCTGGCTACATTTGAAAGGGAAGCTACCCCTTCCCGAAGGCAGTGCACTTTGGCCAAGTAAACAGAAGGACTGTTATCTGGTAAATAAGCCTAAGAAGGGTTTCTGTAAACTAGAAAGCAGATCTTAAGTCAGTTTCTGTTTACCAAGAACCTCCCTTAACCTTCCCCCAAAGGTCAACTACAACAGGCAAGGGCATGTAGTACTGGATTCCTGACAGCGCAAATGCCCGACCTGCTGAATGTCGGAAAAAGTCTGCTGGCAGTATGATTCCCCAATAAATCTTTCTTTCTACCCATGAAGTGGTCTAGCTCAGTGGTTCCTCTGCACCCACCATTGCTTATAGTAACTACAAATGCCCTAAAGTAAATGATCCAAGAAAGGGTGTTTATCTGCCTCCAATATGGCTGGTTAAGTCCTAGTTCAGTCTTGGGGCACTGAGGCTGCCTTTGCCCTACCTACTCATCTTACCAGGACATGGAGTACTGAAATCATTCCCACCCCCTTCTCTCTCTAACTCCTTGAAGACCTCACACTCCCTCTCAAGTTCATGAGCTCTTATTTAATTATTGTTTTATACATACACACACACACACACACACACACACACACACACACACACAAGCACACACACACACACCTGAGTCCATTTAATGTTGCTCATATGTACATGTGCTTAAAGCCAACCACTTAGGATTTTTTTAATCTGATGTAAACTTGGAGGAACAAAAGAGGTCTAAGAATAAATGTACAGGTTGTGTTTTTTTGAATTGTTATTTTTTTGTTATTTCTTTATTTTGGGTATCAGATCACCCTGCAGCTGGAGTCACAGGCAGTTGTGAGCCACCCTATGTGGGTGCTGGGAACAGAATGTGGACCCTCTGGAAGAGGAGGAGGTGAGTTGCCTCTCCAGCCCACGAACTGATTTCTTATGAGAAATATTTAATCACTCTCACACAAAATCAACCCCATAAAATCTTCCAGTGAGATCTAACCAAACACAAAGACCCCAGCAAACTCTTTAAGGTGGTTGATCACAAATCCTAATTACAGTATCTATCTACCTATCTGTCATCCATCTATCACAAATCCTAATACACACAGTATCTATCTGTCTATCATCTATCTATCTATCTATCTATCTATCTATCTATCTATCTATCTCTCTCTCTCTCTCTCTCTATATATATATATATATATATATTTACACAGTATATACAATTCTTCTATTTAAAATGCAAACTGTAATAGCTTTTAGTATATTCACAAACTTAAACATACATCACCATGGCCGATTTTAAAGTGTTTTCATCACCTTGAAAGGATAATGCACACCTCAGCCATAGCTCCTAGCTGTCCCATCCACTCCTTTCTCCCACTCTTTGGCATCCATTGATGTATTTTCCGCTCTTCATTCCTGAGCCTCCCCCACAGATAGGGTCATATAACATTTGTTCCTCTTTGACCTGCGTCTCTCACTTTAGCATAATGTCCTCATGAGTCATTCACGCTACATGTGTCAGAACTTCATTTTCGTGGACAAATGATGTCTCGCTGTAGGGGCGTGCTACATTTTATTTATATTTCAGTTGCCGTGCCTTCGGGCTGTTTCCACTTTTTGTCTCTCCTGAATGACTCCACCATAACCATTCATGTCTAAGATTTGGCGTGGATGTATGCTCATTTCTGTCGGGAATGCTGGGTCAGCTGTGGGTCTTCTAACCTATTGATTTTTAGAGTAGTCACTAAGATGTCCACATCTAAAGGAGAAGCAGGATGTCACGTGGGTCTTTGAGGTCCCCATGGCTTGACCCGCAAAGCGTCTCAGTTGAATACAGCAAGCAAACCCCACATTGTGTATTCTTGGGTCCTGTCCCACTGTGTCAATAGCTTTCCTTGCAGTGTCTAAGACCTGCAAGCCTGAATCACAGAATGTTTTTGATCCTAACCAAATAAACACTTCACCTTCAATTTCCTTATACGTACAGCAAGGATAAATATCTCCCTTGCAGGAGAGCTATGCAAGGCTGAAATAGGATGACTTTACACAGAGCAGAGAGTGTTCTGGAAATGAAGACAGATGACAGAAGTGCCAGTTGCCACTCTTAGTTTTATTAGTTTTTTTTTTCCTTTTGGTTAAGATCCTCACACTCCACCAGCAGCCTGAAGCCAGACACCGAAGGCATGCGTCACTGCTGGTTGCAGTCACCCCTTTTGAATTTCTGAATGGTAGGGCTGGCTCATGGCTAATCTGGTCATTTTTGCTCACTCTGTTCCTATTGATGTCACGAATAACGCAGAGGGTCCCAAGCCCTTGTCATCAAAGCTGATGGCGCCTTCCTTAGTGACTAGGAAGCCTGAACAGGGAGCTCTGTAATGGAATGCCTGACCTCCTTTGAGCATTGGCTCCTCGGTAGAGTTTCCAGTGGGAGGAACTGAGACTTTGGGGTGAAGATGAGAGACTGGCCAAGAGATTTTTTTTTTTCTGTGTGGTTTGGTGGCTCAGCTTTGTCGGGGTTCCTTACAATGAAGCCTCGGCTCCCGTGGCTTTGGCTGTCATGGCTCTTATCATTTCTGCTACAGGCTATTTCCTCACACCCTTTTGGCTGGTGTGAAGGTGCAGGGTTGATGTATGGACTTCACACCGACAGTAGCTCCCTGGTGCCTATACCATCTCCTATGGACATAGTCCTAATCCGTCCGTTTAGATGCTACCTTTAGGGCCTGAGGAGAAGTATGAAGGCCACAGTTTGGACCCCCAGCATTCAGGTAAATGCTAGGTGGATGGGTGACTCCCTATAACCCTAGAATTCAGGAGCCAGAGACGGGATCCCCAGAGCAAGCTGCCTAGCTGTGAATTAGAGTCAGCTAATATAAAGAGAGTCACTGTCTTACTGCCTGAGGTGGAAAATGAAAGAGGAGGCTAACCCAACCGTATCCCTTGGCTTCCATGGGCACACTCATGCATGCAAACACATGTGCACACATGTACGCACGCAGAGAGATGGATATTGTCTTTGTTAAATTAATTTTCATGCTTTTGATATCATGCAGTTCCTACGAGGAACCTAATGGGTGACTTTTATGTTAACAATAATCAGTGTATCTAACTCGCCTGTGTTCTTCCACATTTAGGCCTTGTTCTGGCTGTGTTCATATACCTAGCCCACATCCTCACAGTGTCAGTGTGCAGTATGGATTCTCATCATCTCTCCCATTTTTTTTCTTCTAGACCATGAAACATAGGTACAGAGATCACGGCTAGTTAGTAACAAAGCTGGAACCAAATCCTCATTGGCCTGCTCGTCACATCTATGCATTGGTCTTTACATGGTTCAGACCATCTGCAGGGTCAAAGTGCTTTACAGAGGACACTCAGCTAGCTGCTTTGCTTGGCAAAATGTTGGCAGTGAGATGGATTACACTCTTTGGACTTCACGAGTCACCATTAATTGCGTGAATCCGTGTTCAATGTGACTAGCTGAGACGCTTGAGTCTACGCTGAGGGACTGTCAATGAATCTGCTCGAAAAGCTCACAGCTTATGTGTGATCATCGTAGAAGGGCCAGGGTTCAAACCCCAGGCAACACAGACCCAGGCAGAAGCGGGGTGATTTAGATAACAATCCATGGCTTAGGAAACATCGTGTTCTCATTAACAGGAATAATAAAAGCCTGGGACCCAAATTCAGGTGCTCACGCCTGTATGGTGAGCACCTTACCCACAGAGCCAGAGCCCTCCCCTCCCCCAACCCCCTCAGCTCACTTTTCAACTTTTTACCTTAGCTATTTGACAGTCCCAACTTTCCTAATCAGCACAGCTTTTTTATTGAACCTTCCTACAAAGTAGCAGGTTATTCATCTGATTTATCGCCTTCATGGGAATCTGGTATTGTAGCCCTTAACATTTCTGTATAAATTTAATATAACCAGCTTGCCAATTTCCTAGAAGAATAAGCCAGGATTTATGCTGAGATTGTTAGGCACAACTGGGGTACATTCCCTTTCCTTGGTCATTTCCTTTTTTGTGTGTGTGAGTTGAAACATTTTAAAATTATGGATTCATTTTCTTTACCTGTTAGAAAAGTAGTCGGCTATTTCAGCTCTTCCTGTGTGCATTTTCAGCTGGGTTCTCTGCTACCTCTGAATCTTCGAATTTATTCATCGTAAAGGTTTTTATATTAGCGTTTTATCTTTTTAATGCCTCTCACAAGCACTCACCCTCTTTTTATTTCTGGCATCGCTTTCCTGCCATTTCCGTCTTGATTTCTCAGCCCTCTGTGGACACTGTTCGCTTCTCAGTGTGCCAGTCCTTTTAGGAGCTGGTGGAATTATAGTTTGCTTATCGCTAATTAATTTCTGCTCTTTCTTGATTATTTTGCCTTTCTACTTTCCTGGGGTTTAATTTGCCTTCTAATTGTTTCAGATGAATGTTCAAGGGATGGTGTAGAACCACTCTTTATTACCAATGTGGGCCTTTCAGGATGAAAGTTCCACTCGGTGAGTACTGATCTCTCCCTTTCTCACCTGTTTCTGCCTCAAATTCCATGGTGCCTTGCCAGTCAAATGCAGACACTTTAGAATAATTATACATTCCAAAAGATTCTAAACTTCTGTAAAGTTTTTAAATCTTTGCTTATACATTATGTCTCAGATTATATTGTCAGATATTTTTCCAAGGAGCTGGTCTTTTTGATATTGTTTACACAATGAAGAGTTTCCAATCTACTTCCATGTCTACACTTGAAGTGCATCTCTTTATAAATATAATTTCCTTTTAATCTAAAAAGATATTTATTTTATTAAATTTATTAGAAGAATTTATTAGAGGAGTTAATCTCTTTACATGTAGTTCATTTCCTACTGGATTAAGCTGTTAAATTACCCTACTCTCCTCTGCTTAAAAAAAAAAATCTATGTGTGTGTGTGTGTGTGTGTGTGCTTCTATGTATTTCTGTGTCTCTGTGTGACAAAAGAACAAAAAATATATGTTTGTATATATATCTCTGTGTGTTTATCTGGTATGTGTATCTATGTATGTGTGTATCTTATTAGTGTATGTTTGTATATCTATGTATGTGTGTCTGTGTATGTGTATCAGTGTGTGTGTGTGTGTGTGTGTCTGTGCATCTATGTATGCCTGTGTGCAGTCCCCCCAAATGACTTTGATCTCTTCATTATGTTTCATTGCTCCAGTGTTCCAGCCTTTACAGAAGCTAGAGCACAATGACGTTGAGGGTTCTCTTCTTGGTCCAGCACTCGCTCAGCTCAGATTTCTGCTTGTGAGTCCTTTACCCTTGGGGAAGACACCAGACAAAAGAGATGCTTCGCCATAAATGTCTTAGAGAGAAAGCACAATAGTTCAGTGGGGATTTGTTTTCCTTCAGACACTTGAACATGGAAGGACAGACAGCAAGCTCTGAGGTGTTCTCTCTGCTCACATAATTTTCAAAATTACCCAATCGATAATAAAAAATCACAGACAAGCTTAAAGCTTCCTAGAAACATGGATGAGCACTTCAGAGCCTCAAGTTCCCAAGATAAATGCAGTTAATACTTCTTATATCTCTTTCCCCTAGACAAAGAGAAGCTGTCTCTTGTTCAAGAATCTTAAAGGGTTGAAAAGCCTTCCTTTAACACACAGTTATCACATTCTTTCTAAGGACCATGTGCTGTCCCAGTATCAGAGATGCAGATGGGCTCAGTCTTGGAATCGGGAACGTCAATGCCAGGGCACTGAGGCAGACCAGGGCCCTGATCAAAGTGACCGTAGTAGGGTCCCATTGAATAGTAAACCGTTATCACTCCGCAGAGTCAGTCTTTAGATAGCACACATTTATCATCCTACAGTTAGGGAACACCCGAGTTTCGGACAAGTCTCCCAGCTATGAAGATATCCTCAGGCTTTGCAGAGCCCCCAAATTAGATACCAGACATCCCTATTCAGTGTCCAGGCACTTCCAGGCCTGCATGGCAGTGTCCATAGCATTTGATCTCTGTTTCTGTCCTCAGAGCTCTCTCTGTGACTGTGACTTCTCTCCCTCCTTCTAACAAGGATCTTTGTGATGCCTTGGGTCCACCCAGATGACCCAGGACCATCAGTTGGTTCTTGCTGTAGACTTCCCTCAGCTTCCTAGCCCTGTGACCACCATCCTATGGGGCATAGAGGCTACTTGGTAGAAGAGAGATGGTGTTTACTGTAGAGTCACATGGGGGACTCTCTCAGTGTTTTAGTTTGCTTCCTATTGGTGTAATAAAGACCGTGACCATAAGCAACTTGGGGGAGGAGATGGCTTGTTTCATCTTCCGTTTTGTAGTCCATCATGAAGAGAAGAGTCAGAGCAGGAACTCAAGGTAGGAACCCCGAGGCAGGAGCTAAAGCTGAGGCTGTAGAGGAACGCTGCTTACCTGTATGTTCAGATCTTTTTTTATACACCCAGGACCACCTGCCTAGGGGTGGTACTGCCTCCAGCAATCTGGGTTCTCCCACATCAATCATTAAGCAAGACAAATTTCCAGCAGCCTTGTCCGCATGCCCATCTGATGGAGGCATTTTCTCCATATGTCAAGCAGACAAAAACTACAGCACTTGGGGAATGGGAGCCAGCACTGACCAAAGAGACAGTTACCATAATCTGCAGTTGGGGTAGGCTTTACATTATGTATACAGTCTGCAGAACTTCTTCTCTAAGAAACATTTTCCAGGTGATGGACAGGGCAGGTGATGGACAGGTCAAATTGGATGGACTCTTTTAGGAAGAGCAATGGTGTATTCTTCTTCTTTGTCAGGAAGCCCCTGCTAGACAATGACCTCATAAGGCTTATGGCTCCTGTTACCAGGTATAGACAGTTATTAACTAATGACCATCCAGGCAGTTCAGGATGCCATATCTGTGTCCAGGGTCAGAGCTGTGACTCAGGTCTCATCTTTCTGACAGATTCGTACAGCCCTGCTGCTGCCTGTTACAAGGTCCCAGGTGACCTTCAAACCTTGTCATATCTAACTAGATACCCAAGCGAATGAACTTCCATCTCTCCATTAAATCAATACTTCGTTGTGTCCTCAAATTTCTTTTTGCTGTGGCGGACAGCAAGCTCACAGACTCTGAGTGTGAGCATTGAGTATCTTCGAGGGACCAATTACTCTACATGTCCTATTAACATACCCATGTGATAGCACATTTAACCTTCTTCCTTATGATGAAGGGATATACTTAATTAATAATAAAAGTACTAATAATTGGTGCCAAATGTACCAAACCACATCGCTGCTGGAGATCCCTGGAATCTTTTAATCAACTACAGAAGGAACTCCATCATATCTCCTCAGCAATCTTATAAACTGAAAACCACCCCAACCACAAAATGTATGAACAAAGCCATTTCTGCCACTCTTGGAAATGCCAGGAACTCATAACAGCAGGGCATTCTTGTACAGAAGCAGCTGAGTTATGGACAGTTCAGCTGACTTCTTATTGGGGTACTCCTTTGTGTTAATCAAAGCCCCTAATATGTCCCGCTTCATTAATTTAGACCACTTCCCTAGTGGACTTAGAAATTCAAGAGTGCAACACAAAGTAATTACACAGATAATTTGATAACTGCTACTGTGATCTCCAACACAGCAGAGGTCAATGGATGCAGCAAACAGCCCTACCAAGAGGCCTAGGAAACGCCATTCACTTCGTCTACGGCTGTTTTCCCATCAATGGGGCAGAGTGCCTGGCTGTATTGGGTCCCTTTCTTGTCGTCTGGACCATTATACCTAGCAAAAGCAGTTTAAGGAAGGGAGGGAGGGTGTCCTGGTTGGTTTCTTATCAACTGGCCCAAGCTGAAGTCATTTGGGAAGAGTGAATCTCAATTGAGAAAAATGCCTCCAACAGATTGGCGCGCAGGCAAGTCTTTGGGAGCATTTTCTTTTCTTTTCTTTTCTTTTTTTTTGATTGATGATTGACGTAGAAGGGAGCAGCTCATTGTAGGTGGTGCCACCCTTGGGCAGGTGATCTTGGCTTGTATTAGAAAGCAAATTGAGCCAGCCATGGGGAGCAAGCCAGTAAGCAGCACTCCTCCGTGGTCTCTGCTTCAGTTCCCGCCTTCAGTTTCCCTGGCCCGATGTCCCTCAGTGATGGAGTGTCAGCTGTGATGTGAACAAATCCTTTCCTCCCCAAGTTGCTTTTGGTCATGGTGTGTACAGAGATGGTTTCATCACTGCTGCTGTGACCCGCAGCATAGAAAAGAACAAGGCGAGAGGGTTTACTTTGGCTCGCAGTCTGAGGGCACAGGGGGACCTCAAAGCCATTTACGCCCTAGAATAGTGGAGGACCCACGGCTCTGGAGGTTCTCTCCCTCGCTGCTGCACTTTACAGATGGAAGAATTTCGAGGTCTATTAAGTAAGAATTCCTCTTTGTCCTTGGTGTCCATGCTTTTCCGGACAAGTGCATTTGTTTCAGGGATTGTTGCTTAGGAGCTAGGTCCCTCACACCAGCCGCCGTGTGGGAAACGGGGCGGGGAGAAGCATGCAAAGGGTTGTTAGAGAGGGTGAAAAATTTGCCTCTGGCTGAGAATCATGTAAATCTTGGTGTTATAACGTTAAGCAAGGTGCCGAGTCATTACAGCATTCAATTATTTTGATGCTTCAAGGCAAATGTTTCCAGGCCTGGAATATTAGTCTATTTGACAGGCAGCAAATGCTGTTGTGTTTTTATGGAGTGATGCCCATTTGTAAAGACATGAACTCATGCCGCGCTGCCTGCTCTCGGCACCACCATTAACACACCAGAGACTAACGGAAAGGGGTCCCCTGTGTCCTTTTATAAGGCGGATAGAGCTACAGATTTCTGTGGAACAATTACAGCTCCTATGGCTGTGATTAAACCCTGTGACCAAAAGCAACTTGGGGAAGAGAGGGTTTATTTCAGCTTACAGCTCGGAAGGAAGTCAGGGCAGGAACCCAGAGGCAGGAATTGAAGCAGGAGCCATGGAGGAGTGCGGCTTGCTGGTTTGTTCTCCATGGCTTGCTCAGCTTGCATTCTTTATAACCTAAGACCACCTGCCCAGGAGTGGCATCACTGACAGTTGACAGTGACAGACTCTCCCACATCAACCATCAGTCGAGAAAATGCACCACAGACTTGCCCTCAGGTCACTCTGATAGAGATAATTCCTCGAATGAGATTCTCTCATCCCAGATTAGCGGATCTGTATCACAGTGATGAAAACTAACCAGCACATACTCCGATAAAACCTTATTTGCAAAAAGCAGGGAGCAGGCAGAGATCTTCAGGACCGTAGCCTGATGAGGGTCATGCAGATATCTGCAGGACTGTAGCCTGATGATGGTCATGCAGGTATCTTCAGGACTGTAGCCTGATGATGGTCAGGCAGATATCTGCAAGACTGTAGCCTGATGATGGTCATGCAGGTATCTTCAGGACTGTAGCCTGATGATGGTCATGCAGATATCTGCAGGACTGTAGCCTGATGGTCCCACCTGCTATGTTATCCGTATCTTTTAAGTCTCCTCCATGGGCCTTAAGGAAGGACAGGGGTTCCTCCGCTATCTATTCACAAAACCCTTTGATTTCATTGGTTATACAGGAACCATTGGGTATTTGTTAACAACTGTCATGTGTAAAGCAGTGTGCTGTACACATCACATACAGTGTGTCACATATCTGTCATCAGTGTAGACAGATAATAACAGCGGACATGTAGAGTATCCACTATAGTCCTCAGGTCAAACTTGCCCCTTCCCATGTGTTTTATAAGTAAAGTTTTATTGACACACAGCCCTGTCCACTGTGGCTGGATTTCCATCAGCAAGGCTGAGTTCCAGTATTAGTTGCCTTTCTTCTTGCTGTGACAAAACGCTTGTCAGAAGGACTTTAAGGAAGAAAGGAAGTTTTCATTTGGCTCACAGTCTGAGGGTGCAGAAGAGGTTCTGGTACCACGTCACTCCACAGCTCTGTTGACAACCACCAGGATGCCCCACCTTCTGCGTGCCTGAACATTCCTGAACGCACCAAACATCCTCTTGACAACTTTGTGACAGGTGACACTAAACAGGAGGACACCTGTGTCCTTCAGGGTTGCTGGCCTGCCCCACCTCTGATGTCCTGACCTGATGACACACCATTGAAGTTCCCAGGCTGCTTTTGCATGCTCTGATCTCTGGCATCCACCTTGATTGAGGGTTGGCATCACATCTGTGTGACGCTCTGGCTTATTTTGATCTCTCTAATCTGCTGTGGGCTCATAAGCCATGTGGCTACTCTCGGAAGAGTTGTGTGAAAAACAAAACTTTAAAGAAAAAAAAAACACTTTTATTGCATTTATCATTTTTTTTTGTTTTGTTTTGCCATGGGAGCATGCTATACAGCACATGTTGTGGAGGTCAGAGGACCACTGTCAGGAGGCAGTTTTCTCCTATTGTGTGTGTCCTGGGAACTGAACTCAGGTCTTCAGCCTTGGTGGCAAGACCCTTTACTTGCTGAGCCATCTTGCTGACCCCAAATTAGTTCTTATTTTCAACTGTGGGGTTTAGAGTTTTCAGTAGTTGGTTCCACTTCAAACACTTTCCCCCCAACCCCTGCGACATACAGCCCTACATAGTCACTGAGATATTGCCTATGACTGTTGAGAGACTGTAAGTTTCTTACACCGACAATGGGCATTTAACACCCCTCAAACATAATGTAGGACATTGATGCATTTCTCTCAGAGCCTGAAGAAGGCAGGACAGATCCATGCTATATTCTTATCATGGTCACTCATCTGGGCTTCCTTTCAGAGAGTTTGGCTATGGTGCTGTACAAGACCACCATGCCTACCCAACTTAACCCTGCTGGGGAACCTGAGCTGGAGTCTTCTTGGACCAATATATTTTACTCCTGACTCTCTGTGATTCATACAACCATCTCACCATGAATATCATCGTTGCCAAATTACAGCGCAGGGGCAGACCTGATTAAACCCATTGATTCAATTTTAGTGTGACTGAGTTATTGACATGGCTGTGAATTATCTTATTTGTGCACAGCCAAAGGCCAGTAACAGAATTTCAGGAGAAATTATGTCTGGGTACTATGGGTGAGAACATGTCTAATTCAGGGACCTTCTCACACCAATGAGAGGTCTTTTCCTGGGGCATTAAGGTTGACAGAATTCCCTAGTGTATTAACCTCATCTATCATCATCCCTCTGGGTGTGCTACTGGAGAGACAGGTAACTACAAAACAGGTTAAAAACAATTTATGTGGATTTCTTTAAGTTTCTGTTGTTAGTTTGTAAATGGCACATTTTGTAATTCTAGAATAGGAATTTGTTGTATCATTTCAAGTCTAACATACCTGCTTTATGTGGTGATATATTGTGTACCCCAATATATTGTGTACCCTAATAAACTTAACTGGGGATCAGAGGACAAGCCAGTCACTAGATTAGACATAGAGGCCAGCCCGTGGTGGCACACACCCTTAATCCTATCACTTGGGAGGCAGAGATCCGTTGGGATCTCTATGAGTTCAAGTCCACACTGGGAACAGAGTCAGGCAGTGGTGGCACACACCTTTAATCCCAGCACTTGAGATCTCATGCCTTTGCTTGGAAAACACACACGCCTTTAATCCCAGGAAGTGACATGGCTGGGTGGAGAACGGTAGGTATATAAGGCATGAGGAGACAGGAACTAGGCAGCAGTTCAACTGAGACCTTCAGGGGTGAGGACTCAGAGGCTTTCAGTCTGAGGATTCATAGAAACAGGATCAGCTGAGGAGTTGGCGAGGTGAAGTTGGCTGTGGCTTGTTCTGCTTCTTTGATCTTTCAGCTTTCACCCCAATATCTGGCTCCAGGTTTTTTTGTTTTTATTAATAAGACCTTTTAAGATTCATGTTACAGCTTTATTCTTGGGCTGATAACTCCACACATTAATTGTGGCAAGCATAAAAACAACTGGATCAGACGTCATGCAGGGCAAGTAAGCCAGACACCAGTGTCAAATATCACACACCTTTTAGTGAAGTACCCCAGTCAGACTCATAGACATGGCAGGATGCTATCAGTAGGGATTAGAGGGTTGGGGTGGATTAATGAATGCGAGTCTGGGTTTTGCAAAGTGAAAAATAGTCTGAAAACTTCTCGTTTGATGATGAGAACGTCCTTGGCACTCCTGAACTGTAGGCTTGATGTGGGTTCTGGGCATCGAATTCAGATTGCCAGGTTTGCAAACCAAACACTTTTCTTTTAACCCACTGAGGTCCTCTCACAGACTGGATTAGGACCCCGTATTTGATGTTCAGTGTATTTCATTACGTTGAACCACTTCCTGGAGCTTGGGAGAGGGCTCCATTGGTAACATGTGTGTTACACAAGCGTGAGGATGCAAAGGTCTGATCCCCAATACTCCCATAAAATCTGGGTGCTGTGGTTTGTTCCTGTACCCAGGTGGTGGTGGTAGTGACAGGAGGGTCCCTGAGTCTTGCGGATAAGTCATTGGAGACAAATGATGATGAACATCACATTCAAGGAGAGACCTTGCCTTAAAAAAATTTACAGCCGAATGGTGGTGGCGCACACCTTCAATCCCAGCAGCACTCAGGAGGCAGAGGCAGGCGATCTCTATTGAGTTTGAGGCCAGCTTGGTCTATAAAATGAGTTCCAGAAAAGCCTCCAAAGCTCCACAAGAGAAACCTTGCCTCAAAAAAAAAAAAAATTACAGATGGAGAGTGACCCAGCCTCATCTTCTGTCCTCCACCTGCCTACATATATGTGTATACACATGACCATGTATACCGTACACCACTCCTATCAATCACAGGAGTTGTTACAATAGACAAAGCCAATGCAATAAGAAGGCAATAATCCATCCATTAGACGCTGAAGTCCCTAGAAGCTTTTAATACAATTGTTTTACATAGGAGATGAGAGATTTCCAATACAAGTCACACTACAGGTTAGGAAGCAATCAAGAGTACTCTTCTGAGCTTCTCTTTAAATGTGTGTGTGTGTGTGTGTGTGTGTGTGTGTGTGTGTGTGTGTGCATGTAGAGGCCAGAAGCCAATGCTGGGTGCTACTGAATGCCAAGCACCATCCACTTTGTTTCTAAAAGCAAGTTCTCTCACTGGCCTGGAACTCATCAAGTAGGTAGCAGGCCAGCAAGTGCCAGGGATCCTCCTGATTCTGCCTCCCCAGTACTGGGATTATAAGTGTATGTTCCTCCATGCCCAACTGTTTATAGATTGGTTCTGAGACTTCAGCTCAGGCCCTCAAGTTTTGTCAAGCAAGCAATGTACTGACAGCTGACTCTTCAGCCCCAGATCTTGCTCTCCAGATCATGGCTGAAACTTGAGCATTGCTCACTGTAGAGCTAATGTCCTGCCTCCTTGGATGAGACCTTGGGCCATCATCCAATCCATTACAAACCATGAAGCTTCCACCTGGCTTGTAAGAACCATTTTCAAGCAAGCTCTGTAATTGGAGGCTTCTGTCCCTCCAGCAACTCCCAAATATCCAGTAGTCACTTCCCAAATAATTGACTCAGAAGTTTAATATTACTTATAAATGTTCAGCTGGTAGCTCAGGCTTATTACAAACTAGCTCTTACACTTAAATTAACCCATAATTCTTATCTATGTTTAGCCACATGGCTTGGTACCTTTTCTCAGTATGGCATTCTGATCTCACTTTCTCTTCATCTGGCTGGTGACTCCTACTTCACCCTTCCTCTTCCCAGTATTCTTAGTTTGGTCACCCTGCCTATACTTCCTGCCTGGCTACTGGCCAATCAGCATTTTATTAAATCAATTCAAGTGACAAATCTTTACAGTGTACAAGAGGATTATTCCACAGCAAAGTTCCTTACATGTAGGCAGCTACAATGTTCTGTGCAGTCCTTGCAGGACTGCCTCTGAAATGCTGAGGCGGTTGGGTCCTGTTGGCTCTAGCAACTATACACTCTAGAATATCAGCAGAGAACCTGCTAGAATCTTCCTCTCCCTGGGCAGTGAGTTGTTAGAGTTCAGAATTCATCCAGCATGTCATTGCTCAGGGACCACTATCCTTTGCTGACTGATGTTGGGCATCCTCAAATCTGTCATTCTACATATTTTGATTACATTAAGCCAGAACGTAAAACCATCCTTCTGCTAAGGTAGTGAATGTGTGCATGTGCTTCTGGGCACACGTGCACATTTACCATTGTATCCTGGTGTGTGAAGGACTTGCAGCAATACTTATCATTATTTCTATTGAATGTCATTTCTTTTGTGCACATCTACAGTGGTTCTGTGGTGGCTTGCCTTTTCTTATGGATGTGCTTTGTTATTATTATTTATTATTATTGGTGTGTGTGTGTGTGTGTGTGTGTGTGTGTGTGTGTGTACATGTGTACCATGCATACTATGCACACATGTGCAGGTCAGAGGACAACTTTCAGGAGTCAGTGTTCTCAGGATGGAATCTTCACATGAATTCTGGAGATCAAACTCAGGTCATTATGCTTATACAGCAAGCTTCTTTACCTGCTGAGCCAGTCCTGGATGTGATTTTTTTTTTTTTTAAAAAAAAACAGCTTTACTTAAGTATCATTAGCAAATAAAAATCATACCTAAAATTCTTCATTTTAATGCAGCTAATTTTATCTTTTCGCATCAGGAGTTTTATTTTTCTTTCCAGGGCACTAATTAAAACTTGTCGCCTAACTCAGAGATGTAGCGAGAGAGTCTCTCACGTTCCTCTCCAGAGCCATTGTTGTCTTCCACCTCGCTTCCAGACATGTGGTCGATTCAGAGTCCTGTGTTTCAATTTTACAGAAGTCTCACATTCTTTTCTGTCCCATGTCCCGGTGACTGTTCATTGGAGCTGACACCACACATGAGTGAGCGGTTCTCCGCTGTACAAAGGTGACACTCTTGTCGTGCGTCAAGATAACCATTAACTGTAATTTTCATCTCCCCAGCACTGCAAAGCCTCTGAACACTATGTTTAGCTCCTCAGTCTCTTAATGAGGTTTCTCAGCAGGTGCTGGGCTTCTGCCGAGAAGATGAGGTACTGTCAAATGCCTGGAGCTGTACAGAACCTCCGATTCCTACTTCATCTGTCTCCTTCTCCTTCTCTCCTGGCCGTCACAGTCCCAGCTACCTCGAGGGCTGTGAACTTTGATTTTCATCTCTCTATCTTCACAGGGATTCTGGCTGTGCCAGTTGGTCTGTCTTAGGCTAGAGCTCCTGCCGAGGCCCATAACCCTCACCCCATCAGTCACACAGACAACGCCTGGCGGGTGAAAGTCCCGGGAGGCTTCAGGTCATAGTGAGATTTGTATTTCCAAGACTCTGTCTGTAGTGACCTTCCTTCAAAGCTTTCAAAAACAGCATTTAAAAATTTACTTTGATAGTATATCTTTGAGTGTTTGCCTGTATGTATACATGTACATATGTGTGTGTGTGTGTGTGTGTGTGTGTGTGTGTGTATCACATGTGTTCTTGGTGTCTGCAGAGGCCAGAAAAGGGCATGAGATCCCCTGGAACTAGAGTTACAGGTGGTTGTGAGTCACCACCGTATGGGAACTGAACCTGGGTCCTCTGCAAGAGCAGCCAGTGCTCTTAAGCACTGAGCCATCTTTCCAGTCCCCAAATATACTTATATATTTATATATACTTATATTTATGTATTTAATACTTTTACTTATTCATTGAGAATTTCAAACATGTGTACAATGCATTTTGACCATACACTCCCCTCCCCAATTCTTCCCAGGATGGTCACTACGTGTCTCCTTCTGCATATCCTTAAAAAACAAAAACAAAAACAAAAAAAAAACCCACTGAACCCAGTTGGTGCTGCCCACATGCCCATGGATGTGGCTTCATTCACAGAAACATGGGTAACATGGATTTGAGGGGAGCATGGGTAACCTGTGAGGGGCCACAGCCTTAAGGAAAATCCATTCTCCCTCCCCCAGCAGTGATCAACTATCAGGAGCTCTTCAGATCAGGGTGGAACCTCATGATGCCCCGCCCTCTCCAGGGCTGTGAGCTCCTGAGGGCAGCAGCCCTGTCTCGTCCAGAGGCCACGGCTTCACTGCTCTCCTCCCCAACCCCCGGCTCATACAAGGTTTCCACCTTCTCTTCTGTGTTGTCCTGTCACAGTTTGTCGCAGCAGGGGTGTGGGTGTGTGGGTTTACGCAGATCCATGGAAAGAAGACCCAGAGGCATCTTAAGAATGAATCTAGCCTTTCATGACTGTAGGGAGATCCAGCCTCGAAGGACTGAAGCACTTTCCCTTTGCCCAGGGCATTTTTATTTTCTCTCTATTTACAGTTTAGCCAGTTAATTTCCGTATCTTCAAAGCAATCCAAAAGGAGCTCCCAAAGATAAAATGCTAAGTGCAAATCCCTCAATTTCTCAGGTACCATGGTTTTCCGGGTTTCCTGAACCAAGTTTTGCATAGGCCTTGGATCCTTCCTTGGGAGACCCTCAGACAAGATTCACACAGGGCGACAAGAGAAACAAAAGGTATCGGTTAAACAAGGATGGATTAGGGCTAGGTGCTACTATCTGGAGCCAGCCCAGAAGTAGCTCAGCAGGAATGCAGCCACCTTGTCCCCTGAATGTGTTGTGGCGGGGGGGGGGGGGGGGGGGGGGGGTGGGGGGGGGGGGGGGGGGGGGGGGGGTGTTGGGGTTGAGGGGGTCATGGTGGTGACACTGATGCCTTTTTGGGGATGAGCACCCCAAGTGTCTTCCCAGGTTAGGCTAACTACAAACTTGCCAGTTAGACTCAGGGGGGAAAAAATTCACCTTTCAGAGTCTCGGTTTTGAGTATTTTCTGTCACGTACACATCTACTGTTTTGGGCCTATATTAGGAACCTAGGACCTTTGATCCAATTCTGGGTCAGTTCCGCACAATGCATCTCAAACAATGAAGATGAAAAGCAGCACTCTGGACGGGGCCTCAACTACCCCATTCTCTCCATCATGGCACCTGTATTCACAGCCCTGGGGAAGGGCCATGCTTTCCTGGTTTCCTTGCAATGAAGATCCATATCTACTTAAAAAAAAAAAAGAAAGAATACGAAGAGATAATGAAGTCCTGCGGAGGGAAATGGAAACCAGAAAGGAGCCCCCAAATCAAGGTGGCTACACCTGAGTCAGCTTTCCCACAAGAAGCAACGGCAGGTGGATCTGCTACTAAATTAGCGAAAAACCTTGAACTCGGCTGAGTTTCCAAGTGGCATCTCCACTCCTCCTGGCTTTAAAGTGTCTCCACTTGCGATGGCTGTGATCTTCTCAAAGGGCTAGGCGGCTCGCTTCCTCGTTACACGGCCACCTCTCAACGTGGGAGACAGAAAAGGAGAAGCGAAGCAGGCCTGTGCCTGTGATAATGAAACCCAATGGGGACGTGGGTCATTCTGGAGTCCCCTGCAGAAACTTGCTTGTTAATGTCAACACAGCAGCTGTTACATTTATTACTGTCTTTCCCCTGATCTTGACCTTGAGACTCCTGCACAGTGGCTGGATTTACAGGAATGCATCACCTGGTCTCCATGGCAACCGGAACCAGCAAATCAGAGAAAGGACAAAGGTTGCCGTATCCATTTGTTTATGGTCCTTTTTTTTTTTTTTTCTTCTTCCCCCATCTGAATTAGGGCATTGTACTGCTGGTTTAGATAAAATGAAACAATCCATTGTGGAGTGGTCCTCTGTGTCTTCTTTGTTGTGGGCTATTTACCAATATTCCTTTACCTATAGGCAGTATGAAGAGAGCTCAGTTGCCCCCAGGCCTCACCAGCTCTATACCCTATGGAGAAAAATCTCTTCTGGTTCTGAAACCCTGAGCCAGGTTGTTAGAATATCGAGCCAAATTGGATGGAAAATTATATAAAATATAGTTTCTTTACAATGCCAAATGGATTGCTCTGAAGGTTTTCTCTGGCTGCCACAGGGAAAATGGCATTACCTACATAGTGGGCACGAAGTCCTTAAAGATAGAAGAACCCCCAAACGTAGCGAGCATATTGCCAACTGAAAGGGCATTCACAGAATTTATAAAGCATTTCTATGCTTTTTCTGTTTTGCAAAAGAGGCATGTAGGTCTACTAAGTGATTTTAAAAATATTGAGATAGGGGTGGAGGGTGGTGGAGAGATGGCTCAGTGGCTAAGAGCACTGGCTGCTATTTGCAGAAGACCCAGACTGCCTGTCACTCTAGTCCTAGGCTATCTAATGCCCCCTACTGGCCTCTCTGGGTACTGCATGCACATGTTTCACAGAACTACATGCAAGCAACACACACACACACACACACACACACACACACACACACACACACACACACTGTGAACTGTAAAGCTGCCAGCTGCAACACATCTTTTCTTCTTTAAGTTGTTCATGTCAAGTATTTTGACCCCTTGATGGTTTCTGTCTCTACCACCTCATCCTATTCCTGTGGCAGACATTGCTAATCACTCCCGGCACATTCCCACTCAGATCACACAGACATAAAAGCCTTCCTGATGCTGCCAAGGCTTTGAAGTTTCCACTCATATGGAGGATGAATGCACGCCACTCTGGAAATGAGTTGACATTATGCTAATGAGGTCATGAAGGCCAATTTCTGTCTGCTTCTTTTCTCTGTATGATAAAGTTTTTTTTTTTTTTTTTTTTTTAAAAGAGAGAACTTTGATACTGGACTCCAGGAAACAACTTTAAGAAAATAGGTGCTCCACTTAAGACTCAATTTTAGTCTAACAGTTTGCTAGGTGGGTGTGTAACCTTTGAGGATCTACAGTGAGGTTTTCAAAGAACCACAGAGACACCCCTTCCCCCTGCGGGGGTTTCTTCTCTTAGTAAATATCTGTGAAGGAGGGAAACTTGGAGGCCATTTTTTTTCTTTGAAACTTACTTTGTCTTATTCCAGAATGAAAATTTATTGGAAAAACAGGACCAATCAAGCATCAAAGGAGGGGAAAAACAGAATTTAGAAAAAGGATATCTGAGAGAGGATGGAGTTGTTTTCATAGTAACCACAGATTGAAGGAGCCTCAACTGTCTTCAGCTTTTGTGACTCCAGGTTTCCATTTCTGAGAATTCATAGACTGCTCCCTTCTGCCAAGGGAGCTCAAGGCAGTCAGACTGAAAATCCCACCTAAAATTACCCCCATGTAGTCACATCGGCTCTGAGCTGACCAGAAGTCAGGATGGGTGTGAGGAGCATCGGTATTGGGCAGAGGAACACAGCCTCTGTCCTCCGTGGTCACTGAAAGGGAGTGTCGGGAGGTAAAGATAAAAAGGGCTGTCCTTGCAGCCAGAATGGGGCCATGAGGAACTGATCCACTCCAAGTGGAAAAAGGTCAAGGGTAAGTGGACTGAAGAGAAGTGGTGAACGTGGAGACAAGAATGAGGAAGAGAGGGGAGGAGGGAAATAGACAGACAGACAGACAGACAGATAAATGGATAGATTTGTTAGCAAAGAGAAGGGTTTTGTGTATGAGGGGATTTTGCTAACCCAAAAATTAAGAGGTAATGGTGAGCCAAATTCACCAAATTGTTTTTCAGAAGGATGCACCTGTGTGAGAAGATTTGAGCATGAATTTATCAGAGCTTTCTTTGTTTTTATTGCTATGACCAAGTATCTGGCAAAAAGAAATTTAAGACCGGAAGGATTTATTTTGGCCCCCAGATTGAGGATAACATCTATCATTGTGGGGAAGACACAGTGGCAGGAATGGGGGGTGGGGGCTGGTGGCTGATCACATGGCCTCCACAGTCAGGAAGCAGAGAGAAATGAAAGCTGGTGCTCAGTTCTTTTATTCACCTCATGGTTGGTCTGTGGGTTCTGTTCCCAGCACCTACTCATAGCTCCAGGGAAATCTAATGCCTCTGGCCTCCATGGGCACACATGCATACATGCGCTCACATGCACATACATACACAGGCACACTTAAACACACATAGTTAAAAATAAGATAAATCTTTAAAAAAATTTAAAGACACCATGGAAAGTTAAAGAAATGGGCTTATTTATATTTACAATCAATGCGTGCTGTTAAGTATGTTCTTCGGCCATCTCATACTCTATCAGTATATTTTCTTATGATAATATTTATTTTACGGCAAAGAAAAGATTTTCTGTTTGAAAGTCTCATTTCACTTGGCAAATCCATTGTTAATTTGGAAAGCTGCAGCATGTGTTTAGAAAGCATCCCTCCTCCACAAAAGATGAATGAGAAATCTTCCCCTTAGCTGAACTCTTTCATCCAAGTTCTTTTCACCATTATCCCCGCCAGATGAACAGTCAGCCTGTTAGGGGTGGGAGTTCAGAGAAGGGACTGTTTCCTTGGAGAACAGAAACACCATGATCCCTAGTCCTGAAACAAAGATTTATATATGAACATGCTTTGGGGGAAAACTCACAAAAATTTAATGTGTTTGGATAAAAATATTATCAAGGATGTAGTAACATCTTGTGTGGGGGCAGTTAACTTTGCTCTGAGTCTGACTGGAAATTCTGTCAGCTTGACAGATTTAGAGTCACCTAGGAGACACACCTCTGATCCTGTCTGATCACAAGGATTGGAGGGAAAAAAAAAAATGGGTCATGGCCACACTGTCAAGCAATAGAACAGAAGATCTTTTTCTGTATAATTCCTGAAATCATCAAGAGCTCTCCTTTAAAACCCCTTACAACACACACACACACACACACACACACACACACACACACACACCTCTTTTAAGGATCACAGAGCAATGCATATTCAAATGTAAAAACCAGGGCCAGCTGGACCCATGTTCCATGGGAGTCTGTAGAAGCCCAAATTTCTGATCAATAAATACAATGTAATTTGCTGTCAAGAGGAGCAAAGGATGCATATTGAGCTGATTTTGGCTTTTGGCTGTCACTACGGAACAAGGAAACGGATGCCATTTATATGGGAACTTGTTGGGTTTAGTTTGTGTTGCTAAAGGTGTAACCTGAAGTATTGATAAGGTTTACAGTATTTTGATGCATGTCGTGTGTGTGTGTGTGTGTGTGTGTGTGTGTGTGTGTGTGATGTGCTATTTCTTTTTTATAGACAGATATGCAGCTGGTGTCACTAATTTCCTTAACTGGGTGTAGTCAAACGATAACTGAAGCCAGATGCCTGCAAGTTCTCTGAGTCCAACTCCAGTTCTGATGCTCTCATTCATTCTCTCAAATTCCGTCTATGTCAGGATTTCACTTTGCACACAGGAACACATGGAGCCCACATTCCACACCCGCTCTTTTTGGGAATATTTTAATGATTCCAAGGTTAGACTGTTTCTCCTCATCAGCAAGACTGATGGGGATCACTCAGTACAACACCATCAGCAAATACACTGTAGTTGTTCAGCGGAAAGACGAGAACGTTGGCAAGTGGGAAAAAGAAGACGGATGCAGAAGGGAGATGGGAGGTGAAAATGAGTAACATTCCTTATATAAATGTATGAAGCTGTCTGTGGGATTGTTCCAGTTCATACCTAACACACAAGAACAAGAGATTTCACATAAAACTTCTTCTTCAGTTTGCTTGTTGAGAAACAGGATTTATGGGCACAGGCAAAGCCCTCTGTCTCTGCAAAGATGGCATGAGCCTCTAGCCTGCAGCTCCCAGAGCCTCTAATCCAGCTGTTGGGTTTGCAGCCCCAGCTGAAGAAGTTTCTCTTAGATCCTGCAGGACCAGGGAGGTGAAGCCACCCCACATCAGGTCTCTTCTGGACCAGACTAGAATGGGAATGTGGTGGGAGTGCTGCTCAATTCCTGGGTCTCCTGATCCTGGAGCAAAGAGAACTGTTATATAGCACCCCCACATCCCCTAGAGAAATCTGCAAAGAAAAACCAATAGTTTCTCCACAATGATATCCTGCAGTTATTTCACAGTATCTATATGCCACTATTACTTCATGGAACACAAACACACACACACACACACACACACACACACACACACACACACTCACACCCTCTGAAATGGCCACTTTTTTATTGTACTATCTTTAAACAGAAGATTATAGTGTGATTTTTCCCATGACATAAGAAAATAAAATCAAGCTAATTATCACAGTTATTTTTTCTATCAACATGATGAGAGACCATGGCCAAGGCAACTTGGGGTCTTGGTTATAGTTTCAGAGGTTAGTTCATGACCATTGTGTTGTTTAGTATGGCAGCAGGCAGGCAGGCATGGTGCTGAAACAGTATCTGAGAGCTCATGCCTGATCCACAAT
>CABHPQ010002319.1:0-10903 GCA_902168405.1 Peromyscus aztecus | reverse complement strand
CAGGCCATATCTAGTTCAACTCTGCTTCAGAAAATGATTTGCGATTTGCACTTTGTATCTCAATGGGAGCCCAATAGTGAATTTCCTTACCTGAAAAGAACTGTTGGTAGTAGGATAAGAGACAGTATGTGATTCAAATCCATTTATGAAGGGGATTTCAACACTGGGATCCCTAAGGAGAAACACACTTTGCTTTTGAAAAAGTGCAATATTCACCTCTACTGTTTTTCCTACAGCCAGAACAGTGAGCTGGCTCATAACAAAAGAACTACTTTTCCTATACACGCGTGTCATATCTAGGTCAACTCTGCTTCGGAAACAGAGCAAAACAGTAGCTTCTCTTCCATCCAATGCACTGTACTTGCTAGGAACAGATGAGAGTGCCATTTGCACTGTGTATCTCAATGGGAGCCCAATAGTGACTTTCTTTCCCTGAAAAGAACTGTTGCTCAGAGGATAAGAGTCTGCATGTGATTCATCTCCGTTTATAAAGGGGAATTCAACACTGGGTTACTTAACAAGAAACACATTCTGCTTTTGAGTAAAGTGCACTCTTCTCCTCTACTGTGTTTCCTATACAGCCAGAACAGTGAGTTGGCTCATTACATAAGAACTGTGTTTCCTACAGACGGGCCATATCTACTTCAATTCTACTTCAGGAACTGAGCAAAACATTATCTTCTCTTCCATCCAATGCACTGTAATTGCGGGGAGCAGACACAAGTGCCAATTGTACTGTGTATCTCAAAGGGATCCTAAAAGTAACTTTCCTTACCTGAAAACAAGTTTTGCTGGTAGGATAAGATACTGAATGTGATTCAATTTTGTTTATGAAGGGGAATTCAACACTGGGTTGCCTAACGAAAACACACTCTGCTTTTGAGAAAAGTACACTCTTCTCCTACAATTTTTCCTATACAACAAGAAGAGTGAGCTGGCTCAGAAGAAGTAAACTGTCCGTCCTACACACAGGCCATATCTAGTACAACTCTGCTTAGGAGACTGAGCAAAACAGTATCTTCTCTTCCATCCAGTGCACTGTACTTGCTGGGAAGAGACTCGAGTGCCATTTGCACTGTGTATCTCAATGGGAGCCCAATAGTGACTTTCCTTACTCGAAAAGAAGTGTTGCTTGTATTATAAGAGACTGCATGTTATTCAACTCCATTTATGAAGGGGAATTCAACACTAGGTTGACTAATGAGAAACACACTCTGCTTTTGAGAAAAGCACACTTGTCTCCTCTACAGTATTTCCTATACAGTCTGAACAGTGAGCTGGTTCAGGACAAAAGAACTGTGCTTCCTTAACACGGGCCACATCTCGTTCAACTCTGCTTAGGAAACAGCAAAACAGTAGCTTGTCTTCCAGCCAAAGCACTGTACTTGCTTGTAACAGATGGGAGTTCCATTTGCACTGTGTATCTCAAAGGGAGCCCAATAGTGACTTTGCTAACCCCAAAAGAACTGTTGCTTGTAGGATAAGAGACTGTATGTGATTCAACTCTGTTTATGAAAGGGAATTCAACAGTGGGTTGCCCAACGAGAAACATACTCTGCTTTTGAGAAAAGTGCACTCTTCTCCTCTACAGTGTTTCCTATACAGTCAGAACAGTGAGCTGGTCAGAACAAAAGAACTGTGCTTCCTAAACACACGGGCCATATCTAGTTCAACTCTACTTTGGAATCTGAGCTGAACAGTAGGTTCTCTTCAATCCAATGCACTGTACTTGCTCGCAACATACACGAGTGCCTTTTGCATTGTGTATCTCAATGGGAGCCCAATAGTGACATTTCTTAACCGAAAATATATGTTGCTCTAGGATAAGAGACTGCATGTGATTCAACTCCGTTTATGAAAGGGAATTCACAATAGTGTTGGTTGACTAACGAGAAACACACTCTGCTTTTGAGAAAAGCACACTCTACTGTGTTTCCTATACAATCAGAAGAGTGAGGAGCCTCAGAACAAAAGAACCGTGCTTCCTACACATGGGCCATATCTAGTTCAAATCTTCTTAGGAAACTGAGCTAAACAGTATCTTCTCTTCCATCCAATGCACTTTACTTTCTGGGAACAAATCGAGCACCATTTGTACTGTGTATCTCAATGGGAGCCCAATAGTGACTTTCCTTACCCGAAAAGAAATGTTGATCGTAGGATAAAGGACTGCATGTGATTCAATTCCGTTTATGAAGGGGAATTCAACAATGGGTTGCGTAATGAGAAACACACTCTGCTTATGAGAAAAGCACACTCTTCACCTCTACATTGTTTCTTATACAGCCAGAAAAGTGTGCTGTCTCAGAACAAAAGAACTGTGCTTCCTACACACAGGCCACATCTAGATCAACTCTGCTTCAGAAACTGGTAAACAGTAGCTTCTCTTCCATCCAATGCACTGTACTTGCTGGGAACAAAGGCAAGTGCCACTAGCACTGTGTATCTCAATGGTAGCCAAAGAGTGGCTTTCCGTACCTGAAAAGAACTTTTGCTCATAGAATAAGAGACTGCATGTGATTCTGCTCTGTTTATGAAGGAGAATACCACACTGGGTTGCCTAACGAGAAACACACTCTGCTTTTGAGAAAAGTACACTCTTCTACTCTACAGTGTTTCGTATATATCACAACAGTGAGCTGGCTCAGAACAAAAGAACTGTGCTTCCCATACACGGACCATATCTAGTTCAACTCTGCTTTGGAAACTGAGCTAAACAGTATCTTATCTTCCACCCAATGCACTGTACTTGCTGGGAACAAATGTGAGTGCCATTTGCTCAGTGTATCTCAATGAGAGCCCAATAGTAATTTTCCTGAAACTGAAAAGAACCATTGTTTGTAGGATAAGAGACTGCATGTGATTCATCTCCGTTTATGAAGGGGAATTCAACACTGGGTGGCCTAATGAGAAACACTCTCTGTTTTTGAGAAAAGCACACTCTTTTCCTCTATTGTGTTTCATATACAGCCAGAACAGTGAGCTGGCTAAGAACAAAAGAACTGTGCTTCTGACACACCGGCCATATCTAGGGCAACTCTGCTTCAGAAATGAGCAAAACAGTAGCTTCTCTTCCATCCAATGCACTTTACATGTTGGGAACAGACGTGAGTGCCCTTTGCACTGTGTATCTCAATAGAAGCCCAATAGTGACTTTTGTTATCCCAAAAGAACTGTTGCTCATAGGATAAGAGACTGCGTGTGATTCAATTTTGTTTATGAAGGGGAATTCAACAATGTGTTGCCTAATGAGAAACACACTGTGCTTTTGAGAAAACCACACTCTTCCCCTCTACTGGAGTTCCTGTACAGCCAGAACAGTAAGCTGGCATAGCACAAAAGAACTGTGCTTCCTACACATGGGCCATATCTAGTTCAACTCTGTTTCAGAAACTGAGCAAAAAAGTAGCTTCTCTTACATTCAATGCACTGTACTTGCTGGGAGTAGACCCAAGTGACATTTGCATTCTGTATCTCAATTGGAGGCTAATAGTGACTTTCCTTACCCGAGAAGAAGTGTTGGTCGAAGGATAGGAGACTGCACGTGATTCAACTCCATTTATGAAGGTGAATTCAACACTGGATTGCCTATTGAGAAACACACTATGCATTTTAGATAAGCACACTCTTCTCCTTTACTGTGCTTCCTTTAAAGCCAGAACAATGATCTTGCTCAGAACAAAAGAACTGTGCTTCCTATAAACGGGTCATATCTAGGTCAATTCTCCTTCCAAAACTGAGCAATGCAGTAGCTTCGCTTTCATCCAATGCACTGTACTAGCTGGGATCAGACCCGAGTGCCATTTGCACTGTGTGTTTCAATGGGAGGTGAACAGTGACTTTCCTTCCCGAAAAGAACTGTTGCTTGTAGGATTAGAGTCTGCATGTGATTCAACTCCCTTTATGATGGGGAATTCAAGACTGCATTGCCTTACGAAAAACACACTCTGCTTTTGAGAAAACCACATTCTTCTACTCTATGGTGTTTCCTATACAGCCAGAACAGTGAGTTGGCTCAGACCAAAAGAACTGTGCTTCCTACACAAGGGCCATCTAGGTCCACTATGCATCAAAAACTGAGCTAAACAGTCCCTTCTCTTCCATCCAATTCACTGTACTTGCTGGGAACAGACACAAGTGCCTTTTTCACTCTTTATCTCAACAGGAGCCCAATAGTGACTTTCGTTACCCGAAAAGAACTCTTGCTCGTAGGATAAGAGACTGTATGTGATTCAACACCATTTATAAAGGGGTTATAACACTGGGTTGTCTAATGAGAAACACACTCTGCTTTTGAGAAAAGCGCACCCTTCTGCTCCGCTGTGTTTCCTATACAGCCAGAAGAGTGAGCTGGGTAAGAACACAAGAAGTGTGCTTCCTACATTCGGGCCATATCTAGGTCAACTCTGCTTCATAAACAGCGCAAAACAGTAGCTTCTCTTCTATCCAATGCACTGTACATGTTGGGAACAGATGCGAGTACCCTTTGCACTTTGTATCTCAATGGGTGCCAATAGTGATTTTCCTTTCCCAAAAAGAACTGTTGCTCTTAGGATAACAGACTGCATGTGATTCAACTCCATTTAAGAAGGGGAATACAATACTGGGTTGTCTAATGAGAAACACACTCAGCTTTTGAGAAAAGCACACTCTACTCCTCTACTGTGTTCCTTTACATCCAGAAGAGTTAGCTGGCTCAGAAGAAAAGAACTGTGCTTACTACACACGGGCCATAGGTAGGTCAACTCTACTTCAGAAACTGAGCAAAACAGTAGCTTCTCTTCCATCCAATGCACTGTACTTGCTGGGAACAGACGGGAGTGCCATTTGCACTGTGTATCTCAATGGGAGCCCAATAGTGAATTTATTTAACCTGAAAAGATCTGTTGCTCATAGGAAAAGGACTGCATGTGATTCAACTCCGTTTATGAAGGGGAATTCAACAGTGGGTTGCCTAACGAGAAACACACTTTGCTTTTGAAAAAAAAATGCATTCTTCTCTACAGTGTTTCCTATACAGCCAACACAGTGAGCTGTCTCAGTACAAAAGAACTGTGCTTACTACACACGGGCCATATCGATGTAAACTCTGCTTAGGAAACTGAGCAAAACAGTAGCTTCTCATCCATCCAATACACTGTACTTGCTGGGAACAGACACGAGTGCCATTTGCACTGTGTATTTCAATGGGAGCCCAATAGTGACTTTCCTTACACGAAAAGAATTGTTGCTTGTAGGATAAGAGACTGCATGCGATTCAACTCCGTTTATGAAGGGGAATTCAACAGTGGGTGGTCTAACGAGAAATACACTCTGCTTTTGAGAAAAGCACACTCTTCTCCTCTACTGTGTTTCCTATATAGCCAGAACAGTGAACTGGCTCAGTACAAAACAACTGTGCTTCCTACACACGGGCCATATCTAGGTCAACTCTGCTTCCGAAATTAAGCAAAACAGTATCTTCTCTTCCATCCAATGCACTGTACTTGCTGGGAACTGACGTGTGTGCAATTTGCACTTTGTATCTCAATGGGTGCCAATAATGACTTTCCTTTCCCGAAATGAACTGTTGCCCTTAGGATAACAGACTGCATGTGATTCAACTCCATTTAAGAAGGGGAATACGCCCCTCCTCTTCCTCCTCCTGCTGCTCCTCCTCCTTCTTCTCTTCCTCCTCCTGCTCCCCGTTCCTCCTCCTTCTCTGAGCTCCGGACGTCCTGCAGCGTTGTGAATAATTCAAAAATGGCAGAACTTTTCATGGAATGTGAAGAAGAAGAGTTGGAACCATGGCAGCAGAAAGTAGAAGAAGTTCAAAATAAAGATGATGATGATGAGCTGATCTTTGTTGGAGAGATATCAAGTTCTAAACCAGCCATTTCAAACATTTTGAACAGATGTAGCCCTGGCTCATCTTCAAAGGGACTAAAGAATGACTCACTCAATCCAGCTATTTCAAATATATTCAAACCTGCAAATCGACACTATAGAAATCCATCACCTAATCCAGTGGCTGCTTTGCCTAGATTTCATCCTGAATCCAAATCTTCAGAGAGTTCTGGTGTTCAGACTGTGTCTAAACCTAGTTTTTCAAAGACTTCATCACAAGATGATCCAGGTGCTTCTTCTGTCTTACACTTAGACTCAACCAAGGATACACCATCCTCCAGCATACTGAAAAATAGTACAGAAGGTATCAATCAAGCTTCATTAGGATTAAAACATCCTTCTACTTCCAAAGTAAACAGTGTTAATCCAAAAAAAACCAAAGACCAATACAAGTGTTTCTGAAGCAAGTCCTTCCTCTTCATCATCTTCAAGCAATTCTCCTTCAGAGGCTTCCTCCCAGGTTATAGTAGCAAATGAAAATACCTCATCAATTCAGTCTGAAACTGGAGCACCATCACTAAGATCTTGTACAAAGTGCAGTGTTAAGTTCAGTTTTTTGGATCCTTTGAAATGCCACATGAAGCATTGCTGCCCAGACATGATAAATAATTTTCTGGAGACTCTTAAGTCAGAACATTCAAGGGCTGAAAACAAAGCTAACATTGACTCGGATAAAGAAAAAATGATCATGCTAGTTAGTGATTTTTATTATGGAAGACATGAAGGAGCTATTGAGGAAGAACCGAAGACTCACACAACTTTTAAATGCTTCAGTTGCTCCAAAGTTCTTAAAAATAATATTAGGTTCATGAACCACATGAAACACCACTTGGAACATGAAAAACAGAACAGTGAGTCCTGGGAAAGCCATACTACATGCCAGCACTGCTACAGGCAGTATCCCAACCCCTTCCAGCTACAGTGCCACATTGAGAGTACGCACACTCCTCATGATTTTTCTACTATTTGCAAAATCTGTGAATTGTCATTTGAAACAGAGCATATGCTTTTACAACATATGAAGGACACTCATAAACCCGGTGAAATGCCATATATTTGCCAGGTCTGCCAGTTTAGATCGTCAATATTTTCTGATGTAGAAACTCACTTTAGATCATCCCACGAAAACACTAAGAACTTGCTATGTCCATTTTGTCTCAAAGTTAGTAGAATGGCAACCCCGTATATGAATCATTACATGAAACATCAGAATAAAGGAATTCATCGTTGCCCAAAATGCAGACTACAATTTTTGACCTGCAAGGAAAAAACAGATCATAAGTTAGAACATCGTACATTTATAAAGCCTAAAGAACTAGAAGGATTGCCTCCTGGAACAAAAGTTACTATTCGAGCTTCATTTGGATCTGTTCAGTCAAGATCGTCAAGCCCACCTTCTAGTCCTATTCCAAGTACTTCTCTTCAAGTCTCATCTCCAACGTCTAAAAGTACAACTACTAAAAATAACACAAAAGTATCTGCAAATAAAAGTAAGATCAGTAAGGCTCAGACAGTTTCAAGCACGACGACGATAAGTAAACCCAATACAAGTAAATCAGGTACAGGTGCAACTAAATCCAAAGCCAAGCCATCCTACAAGCAGAAGAAACAGCGCACCAGGAAAAACAAGTTCAGCATAGCTTTGAAGAACCTGAGATGTCACCAGGGAATTCACACATGTATGGAGTGCCATTCCAAAATAAAAGATTTTTCAAGCCACTTTTCTACATACATACATTGTGATTTTTGCAAGTACGTCACTAACTGTAACAAAGCCTTTACAAATCATATGAGCTCTCATAGTGACCACCCAAGTAAACAGTTTTCTATTTTTAAGAAGCATTCAAGAGCAATCAGGGGCATCACTCTAGTGTGCCTTAAATGTGACTTCCTAGCTGATACTTCTGGCTTAGATCGTATGGCTAAACACTTAAATCAACGTAAAACTCATACTTGCCAAGTTGTAATAGAAAATGTTACTGAAAGAACTTCTGAATCCACTTCTGACGGCTTGTTGAAATAGATTCCTGCTCTATGGAGCTCGTGCAACCTGGTGCAAGACAAGTTGGAATTTCCTAAGTTCAAAGTTCTGCAGTGTTTGCTTTCACAAATCCAGTTTCCTAAGTTCAAAGTTCTGAAATGTTTCATGAAGGCAGTTAAAATCCACAACACTAGCTCTCATTACTCAGCTCTTTTCAGCTTTCAGATGGCAGGAGATTCTTATTCTACCTTATCTTTGTGTCAGGTTAACATATCTTAACATGTACTTTTCTTCTCCAGTTGACTCTGAAAAAAGAACTTTTGCTATAGTCTTTTCTTGCTTTGCTTCACATAAGTTGTGTTTTTCTCTGATGTACTTACCTTCAGAATATTACATATGAAACAGTGTAGCTCTTCCTATTTCTTTTTGTGTGTTTTGTCTGCTTCTTAATTTCTTATAAATCTTGCTGGTCAGTTAGCTGCTTTTTCCTTCATTCTTTGTCTGTCATTGTTCTATTTTTCGTATTTTTCAGATGCAGATGCAACACAGAAATTTCAAAAAATGTCCAGTGTACTCCTGGACAGTGTCCCCCTTCGATGGACACAACTGATGCCTGTTCTCTCTTTCCAAGGAATGTGAATTTTTTGACTGTGAGACCTGTTTCAGTTTGTGGCCTTGGGAATTTATCAGTTCTTAGGCACAGTCCTTTCCTACCTGACTGGCCTTACATAAGGCTGATGTTGATTTGGCCATCAGTGACTTCAAGGGCCACCAAATTGAGCACAATTTCTCTCTGGGAGCTTTGGTTCTTAAGTTTAGGTTTATGAATTGATTATAACCATGAAACTCCATCAAGTAAGTGCTTTAACATCCAAGTTCAAGTTTAATCATTCTGGCTGTAGCCTTTTAATCTTCCTTTAGCATGAATGCAGTCTGAGGTATATGAAAAACCTGATTGTATAGGGAGTGAAGATGACTTTCATTTTCTTGGGAAAGCAAATTTTGTGAAATTCTAGCTCCAACGTAAGTTATTTATGTTGCTTGTCCTTTAAAGTTTTAGCCAGTATTTCAAGAGTTCTCAGCAGTGCTAATATTTAAATTCCTAATTTTTAAAAAATTAAAGTTTGATAGCTTGATTTTTGTCATTCACCAGATTTATTGATGTCTACTTTGTATGTCTACTTTTGTGATTTCTGATTAAATCTTTTGTTTTGTGTTTGTTAAAAATGCCAAGAAATTTCTTTAATATTTTCTTCAGATTTCATGCAGCTACCTGTTGGTAGTTTCTTTCTTTTTTTTTTCTTTTCTTTTGGTTTTGGTTTTGGTTTTTTGAGACACGGTCTCTACTATATAGACCAGGCTAACCTTGAACTCACAGATTTCTACCTGCCTCGGCCTCCTAGGTGCTGGATTTAAAGGCATTGTGGTACTTGTTCAGGTCATTAGACATTAATATGTGCTCTGTCTATCTAGAGACTATCAGTAACATCTTAGGGGTCAGGAATTGTAAGACAAGAGCAAACGCTCCCCTCACAAATTGGAAAACACATTTGAAGTCACATTGCTATTCACTTAGTAGTTGTCTTCTTCGCCATTAATGTCATTCCTTTAGATAAAGATAATATATTCAAAAATATTGGGACCAAAAAAATGCACTTGTTTCTTGACCACATATATATAGAGAAAGATGTATATTTTTTTTATTTTGGTGTTTGTTTATTTTGGTTACATCGAATATAGATTTTTCTGAACAGTTTTGATGTTGCTTATTTTTTTAATAAAATTTGTATTGTTAAACAAAAAAAAAGAAGGGGAATACAATACTGGGTTGTCTAACGAGAAACACACTCTGCTTTTGAGAAAAGCACACTCTACTCCTCTACTGTGTTCCTTTACATCCAGAAGAGTTAGTTGGCTCAGAAGAAAATAACTGTGCTTACTACACACGGGCCATAGGTAGGTCAACTCTACTTCAGAAACTGAGCAAAACAGTAGCTTCTCTTCCATCCAATGCACTGTACTTACTGGGAACAGATGTGAGTGCAATTTGCACTGTGTATCTCAATGGGAGCCCAATAGTGACTTACCTTACCCGAAAACAACTGTTGCTCATAGGATAAGAGACTGCATGTGATTCAACTCCGTTTATGAAGGGGAATTCAACACTGTCTTGCCTAACGTGAAACACACTCTGCTTTTGAGAAAAGCACACTCATCTCCTCTACTGTGTTTCCTACACAGCCAGAAAACTGACCTGGTTCAGAACAAAAGAACTGTACTTCCTAAACCTGGGCCATATCATGTCAACTCTGCTTTGCAAACTGAGCAAAACAGTAGCTTCTCTTCCATTCAATGCACTGTACTAGCTGGGAACAGACTTGATAGCCATTTGCACTGTGTATCCCAATGGGAGGCCAATAGTGACTTTCTTTACTCGAAAAGACCTGGTGCTCTTAGAATAATAGACTGCATGTGATTCAACTCCGTTTATGAAAGGGAATTTAACACTGGGTTGCCTAATGAGAAACACTCTGCTTTTGAGAAAAGCACATCTTCCCCTCTACTGGGTTTCCTATAAAGTTAGTACAGTGAGCTGGCTCAGTACAAAAGATCTGTGCTTCTTACACACGGGCTATATCTAGTTTAACTCTGCTTAGGAAACTGAGCAAGACAGTATCTCCTCTTCCATCCAATGCACTGTACTTGCTGGGAACAGACACGAATGCCAATTGCAGTGTGTATCTCAATCGGAGGCCAATAATGACTTTTCTTACCTGAAAAAAACTGTTGCTAGTAGGAAAAGAGACTGCATGTGATTTAACTCCATTTATGAACGGGAATTCAACACTGGGTTGCCAAAGAGAAACACACTCTGTTTTGAGAAAAACGCACTCTTCTCCTCTACATATTTCCTATACAGTCAGAACAGTGAGCTGGTTCACAACAAAAGAACTGTGCTTCCTACAAACCGGCCACATCTAGGTCAACCTTCCTTTGGAAACTGAGAAAAACAGTATCTTCTTTACTATCCAAAGC
>CABHPQ010002317.1:0-56712 GCA_902168405.1 Peromyscus aztecus | reverse complement strand
TTCCCAGAAATTCCTCTTCTTTGTACTGAAGAGCAGTGACGTACTGGATGTCCTGGTCCCCATCCTCTATTTTCTCAATGACGCCCGGGCAGATCAATGTATGACCGTAGTGGGCCTGTGATCCTGGGGTACAGATGGGGTCTTGGTTTCGGGGGGGGGGTGGGTTCCAGCCAGTCTGTCCTGCCTCCCAGAATCCCAGAAACTCGAGTCTGGTGTCCTAACCTTCCATCGGGGTTCCTTTGAGCCCCTGGAGATGGGTCTTTGCTGAATTCTCCACCTCCCCTCCCCACTCACGTGACACCTCCTGTGTTGTGTACCTCAGCTCGGGTGGGCCTGATGCACATCGGGGTCTTCATCCTGCTGCTTCTGAGTGGGGAGAGGAACTTTGGGGTACGACTGAACAAGCCCTACTCAGTGCGAGTGCCCATGGACATCCCTGTCTTCACCGGCACACACGCAGATTTGCTCATCGTGGTAAGGGGGTGTGCATGGTCAGTCGTGGGGGCGTGGAGGTGACATTCTCGTATTGGCCGAGTCTGGAGATGGTGGGTAATTCACACAGCCCCTCTCCCTCCCTGCGTAGGTATTCCACAAAATCATCACCAGCGGTCACCAGCGGCTGCAACCTCTCTTTGACTGCCTGCTCACCATTGTGGTCAACGGTAGGGGCCTGGAGCCTAACTTCCCCATGCTCACCAGCAGGTGGCGCCAGGCCACAGGCCAACCAGCAAGCAGGCCCCTGGCTTTATCGCCTGGAATAGCCAGCCATGTTACTGCTAATTTTTCTAGTACAGTGAACGGGGCAACCAGACAGGTGATAAAAGCTTCAGAGTCTATGAAACGGCTCAGCAGGTAAAAGCTCTTGCCACGCAAGTCGGGCGTAAAAGTGGAAGGAGAGAATTGACACCACGAAGTTGTCCTATGACCTACACACACACACACACACACACACACACACACACACACACAAATAAATAAAATTTCTAAAAAGCTTTAGTATACACTCTATCTAATCTCCTAAATTCAAAATACCACCTTTTAGATACGAAGAAACTATAAAAATTACCGAGAGAGTTTATGTTCTGTTTCATATCCAGTCTTCCAAGTCTTGTGTGTGTTCTGTTCACGTAGGAAATCTCAGTGGAGACTGGCTGTATTGCAGACATTTAATGGCCGCATGTGACTGCTGGCTACTTATTGGGTAGTACAGGTTTGGGCTGGTGGAGTTACAGTGTGGGGATTTCAAGCATCTTCAAGGGCTGCGGGTTGCTCCCTGGGAACGGTGGCAGGAGGGCTCAGGCTAGTTGGGGGTCCAGCAAGGTGAGTAGCAGGAGGCTGGGCAGAATGGCTTTGGTGGATGTCTTTTGGCCACTGTGGTTCATTGATAGGTCTAGTTTATATTCCTGTTGCTGTAGCAAAGACCCTTAAGTTTATGTGGCTTGTAATTCCAGGTTACAGCCCATCATTGAGGGAGAGTCAAGGCAGGACCTGAAGCAGCTGGTCACATGACACCCACAGCCAGGAGCAGAGAAACTAACTAACAGATGGCTGCCTGCTGCCTGGCTGCATAGGTGCAGCCAGCTTCCGCTACTCTTAACTGTTCAGGGCCCAGCTTAGGGAATGGCACCACCCACATCTGTAGTGGCTCTTCCCACCTTAATTAACAACTAAGGCACACCCCCCCCCAGACGCGCCCACACGTGAACGTGATCTAGACAATTCCTCGTTGAGTCTCTTCCCGGGTGACTAAGTTGTGTCAGGGTGGCAGTAAAAACTAGTTAACGTGCTGACCATGCTGTGCTTTGTGCTTCGAGTGTCTGGGGCAGCACAGTGGCTCCAAGGGCCTCTTGTGAGCCCTGCACCTTCCCTTCATTGATCCGCTGATTCTATTTTACACATCCTAACTGAGTGCCCAATGAGCATGGGCAGCTCTGAGAATGGCTGTGTGACCAGGACGGTCTCTGTCCCCACTCTCTGGGGCCTTCGGGGGAGCCAGGGGGAAAGGCAGGCGACAAGGACACACACAGGTCAAGTTGTGCGATTTCCTCTCTGACTCCTCCTCACAAAGCTGTCCCGAGGAATACGTATCTAATGACAGCAGCTTGTCACTCTTGAAAGATGTCCCATCCCGTCCCGTGTTAGTACCCGTGTCCTGTCATTTTATTGCTGGGGAACTGGGCTCAGTTTATAGCTGTCTCTAAACCCTAGTTCCTTTATCTACATCCTTGTCCCTGTCCCTCGTCTCTCTGTGTTGGGGAGATGCCTGGGAGAAATGAGCTGAGTGTGCCTTTGAGGGTGTGGGGTGGTGGGGGCACTGGAGCCTCATTGTCTTTGGGGGGCTCTTCAGGGAGCTGGGGACAGAGGGGATCAGTTGAGGTGAGCGGTTCTGCCCTGGCCTGGAATTTTCAGTGATGGCCCAGCACAAGCTGACTCCCCCCTTACAGTGTCGCCCTACCTCAAGAGCCTGTCCATGGTGACTGCCAACAAGCTGCTACACCTGCTGGAGGCCTTCTCTACCACCTGGTTCCTCTTCTCTGCGTCCCAGAACCACCATTTGGTCTTCTTCCTCCTGGAGGTCTTCAACAACATTATCCAGTACCAGTTTGATGGTGAGGCCTGACCTGAGCCCCTGGCTTAGCTTAGGGGAAGCCCTAACCTAGGCACCTTGCCTGTTAGCTCAGCCCTTCAGTGTGCACTTATTAAGCACCTGCAGTGTACCTGGGTATAGGGAGATGCAGCAGGAAATCAAAGATAAGGTTCTTCATCCCTCCTGGAGCTCACAGATGGGGCATGGAGTCACAGAGGGAGGCTTTAGGCTGACAGCCTGACCCTAAAGAGTCCATTTAGTGTTGGGTAGCTGGAAAACTCAAAGTGACAAGAGCCTGCTGGCTGTCACAACAGGTGCCTGACCAGTGTCACAGATGCCAATCCAGACCTTGCCGCCCATGTGCTCTGTGGCCATGAGTATGTCAGGCTCCAAGCCTGGTCCCCTCATCTGTAAGATGCTCAATAATGATACTGCTGTAAGTCCCTCTTGCAGAGTGCACACCTTTAGTCCCAGCACTCGGGGGACAGAGACAGGTGGATCTCTGTGAGTTTGAGGCCAGCTTGGTCTACAGAGAGAGTTCCAGGACAGCCAGGGCTACACAGAGAAACCCTGTCTCAAAAAACAAAACAGAACAAAAAACAAACCACAAAAAAGACCTCTCTTAGAGATTTTGGTGGGGTTAGTAATTCATAGAAAAAGCACTCAGCACACCATCTAGCAACCCAAATATGAGCGACTATTACTATTTCCAAAATAAGTAAAATTTAGAGGTCTGTATGAGTGATGAATGAGAGTAAGCCAGGCAGAGAAACATTGCATGGGAAGGGAAATGTGAGAAGGGCCCTGGGGTGGATGTTAAGCTAAAAGCAGCATGGTGCACCCCAGGACTAGAGAGGTAGATGGGGGCACTGAGGGTTCTGGGAAGCCTTTGCATCTTCCCCGATAGCTGTGGGAACTCGCAGGTAGATGATGAAGGACAGGCGCATACAACAGTGTCCTCCTGGACTCCTCTATGTATTACTGAGAGGGCTACATAGTTAATGTTGGGTTGGTGTAGAAAGAATAGGGCTCGGATTGTCCCACCATGCCAGATGAACCCCCTTAGTACTGGGCTCCAAGAGGATTTCAAGATACCAGAAGAAGGATACCAAGGGAGCTCAGGGCACAGCTGTTTCCCTATAGCCCCAACAACCTAACTTCTTGGTATCCCCACAGCCTAACACCAGGCACCTCCACAACCTAACTTTTTGGTATCTCCCATATCTACTGTGGCCACTGACACCCATATAGCTGGGCCTGCTCTGTACACCCTGTACCCGTTCTTATCCCTGGGGAAGAGCTCTTCCTGTCTCACAAACTGCCCTCTAGTCCCGGAAGCCATCCCAGATGTAGAGTGGGAAGCAAAGTGAGGATAGACTTGTTCCTCCCGCAGGCAATTCCAACCTGGTCTACGCCATCATCCGTAAGCGTGGAGTCTTCCACCAGCTGGCCAACCTGCCCACTGACCCACCCTCCATCCACAAGGCGCTTCAGCGGCGGCGGAGGACACCGGAGCCCCTGTCCCGCGCTGGCTCCCAGGAGGGTGCTTCCATGGAGGGTTCCCGCCCTGCCGCCCCTGCAGAACCAGGCACTCTTAAGACCAGCCTGGTGGCCACCCCAGGTCTGGATGCTTTCAGGCTAGGAGAGTGTGGGACTTGGTTGGAGATGGCATTGTTAGGGAGTGGGTGTGATCTCTGGGGTGTCATTCCTGTCTAGGAAACTGAGGAAAAGGAATCCCACAGCATGGGGAGGTGGAAATATTGGGCGGGCCTAGGAAGGTAGCTTGAAGGGGTTGGGGAAGGGACATAGACAGGGATCGTAGCTGAAAGTAGCTCTAGGAGGGAAGGGCAGACACAGCCCCTCTGCGGTGAATGGGTAGCACATAGCCTCTGCGGCCAGCAGGAGGCACCGTGGCATGTCCCTTCTTCCCGCTGTGTCCCACCCAGGCATTGACAAGCTGACAGAGAAATCCCAGGTTTCAGAGGATGGTACCTTGAGATCCCTAGAGCCTGAATCCCAGCCAAGCTCAGCAGAAGGCAGCCCGTCTGAGGGGGTAGGTACTAGGGACCCTGGAGGATGGTGCTGAGCATCACTTCGTTGCCTTTCTTCTTGACCCCCGAAGTGTCGGAGCGGGCAAGGCCAGCCCACTCTGCGGTTGCAGTATTAGAACAAGGGAATCAGGGCTGTCACTGCTGTACTGGGGGAGCGGGCCGTCTCTAGACCTCTCTCTTGTTTACTGATCACAGCAAAGCCCTGTGACCTTCGGGCTCCTCATCCATCAGCCTTATCTGGGGCCGGCCTTTCCCTGCCTTCTCTGTCAGCCCCTGGTCCTAAACCTGTCACTGAGCTGGGCTGGGCTGGGCTGGGCCTTGGGTCCAGGGCAAAGGGTACAGGACTGGACCCACCTCTCTGGTGCAGCCAACCTCCCTGTAGTGGGGTCAGAGGAGACATGTAGTTGCTCTGTGACTGCACCCTGTCCCCATTCCTTCCCTGGTCACTTCCATTCCTTTCTGGGAACCAGGAGCCCAGCCAAACATGGAGAGATCAGCGGCGATTGTCCAGCACATCAGCCAGTGGCCAGTGGAGCCCAACATCAGATTGGGTGAGGGATACCGCTGGAGGGTCTGGAAACTGGGGTTTGGGTGGGTGGCATGGAACAGGGTCTGTCTGTCAGAGTTCCAGCCCAGGACTAGAGTAAGAAAACCAAAGGCCTTTGGCCAGGCTGAGGGACAGTCCTTCCAGTTGCGTGACCTCGTCTCCTGTCCGACCTTTCAGCAGTTCCCCAGGACTGATTCCTTTGTCAGTCACCCTTGCTTGTTCCTCCCCAAATCACTTCCCTCCCCGTGTGTTTCCTGTGAGCCCCACTGATTGCTCTGGATGGGGATAATAAACATCCTTATGATTGTGCCATCCAGCCATTGTGAGGATTAGAGGGGACAGTCTTCCGGAAGGCACGAGGCACAGCAGTTGGCCTGTGGCACTGCTCAGCATGGCCTGGGCTTTTCTCATTAGCAACAGTTCTCCTTCACAGGCCAGCTTGATGCAGGCCATGCTGTGCGAAGTATCACACTTCCTGTCCTGGGGAGCCTGTGGCTCTGGGGCAAGGTCAAGCTTGTCCCATAGCTCTGGGTGTGGCTCTTGCAGATCTTGTCCTGGAAGTCAAAGCTGCCTCTGCAGACCATCATGCGCCTGCTGCAGGTGTTGGTCCCCCAGGTGGAGAAGATCTGTATTGACAAGTGAGTCCGGGAGCTGGGTGGGGAGGTGGTCCTGGAGAGGGGCCAGCCCAGGCTTGGGGTGGATGTGATGGGGAGCACACACCTCAGGGTCCTGTGTGCAGTCTCCACAAACATGCTGGAGGCCCCACCTTTTTCTCTAGGGGCCTGACGGACGAATCTGAGATTCTGAGGTTCCTGCAGCATGGTACCCTAGTGGGACTTCTGCCTGTACCCCACCCCATCCTTATCCGGAAGTACCAGGCGAACTCAGGCACTGCCATGTGGTTCCGCACCTACATGTGGGGTGTCATCTATTTGAGGTGGGCCCTGTGAGGGGTAGGGAAGTTACATCCTAGGGTGGATATGGATGTCTACCTAAGGAATGCCCACCAGGGATTTAGCTCTGGGTTTTCTCCCACCCATAGTGGGACTAATGTCCAACCAATCTGGTTGAAGGTGGGCATTCTTCACCCAGAGTGGGGGCATCAGGATGGGTGGGGAGTCTTGTAGCTACCTAGCTCTTTTGCTCCGAGGTACCCCCTTCTAGAAGGTGACAGCCCACTCCCTCTATAGGAATGTGGACCCACCCGTCTGGTATGACACAGATGTGAAGCTGTTCGAGATCCAGCGGGTGTGAGGATGGAGACCTGAGGGAAAGGGCCAGGAGGGCTGGTCCTAGACCCCAGGCTTCCCAACCCATTGTTCTGAGCTTTAAAGGACCATTATCAGGGCAAGTAAAGTGGTTGGTCCTGGATGGCCGGTCTCAGGAGCCCACTGTGGCTGGAGATGACAGGGAGGAAGGAAAAAAAGTGCCCCTCTGCCCTCTAGACTGTCCTCCTAGGAACCTTTTGTCTCCAGAGATACAAGCCCCACCAGAGCCCTTGTCCACTCCGCCTCCCCCTTCAAGATCTGCCCTTGTGCTGGCTGCTCCTGGAAGCTCCCAGGAGGTCACAGTGCCCTAATAGGTTTTCCCAAAAAGGAGCCATGTGCTGTCCCTTGGGGCACCTGGTCATGATGAAGGAAGTCCTGGCTACCTAGCCTGAGACTACTGTTCTAGGCCCTTTCCCTGCCGGGGCCCTTGGGGAAAGAATGGCTGAGCTGCTGGTCAAGGAGGCTGGGGGCTGGCAGCTTATGAAGCAAGACTGGTGAGTGTGCTTTATGGACCTGGAGTGGGGTATGGAGGGTCCACTGTTACCGTCTTCGGGCCAGTGGGTATTGCCTGACTGCTGGGGCCTGAAGGATGTCAGTGCCCCTGTTCTATCTACTGCCTGGGTGGTGGGGTACCACATTCTACCATCCCCAGCTCCGGCCTCTAGGTCTCCCCTGCCCCCACCTGTATCAGTACAATCTTTGCTGTGTACAATCGGCCACTTTACACAATAAAATGTCTCTCTCTGTGCTCTGCCTCTGTGCCTGGAGTCGAGGGAGGTGCCTGGCTGGGGCTCTTATCTTCAGGGCAGTTGGGGACTCTACACCCCAGAGTTCATTCCCTGAGGGCTCTTGCCCTATCATCTGTCAAATGATGGAGGGGGTGTGGGACTGCAGGATTGGGCTCTGTCACCCAGTTTTTGGCCGTGGCTACTCAGAGTAAAGCCCACACAGGAGAGGCCAAGGCCTGACTAAGTTCTTTGCATGGCCTCAGGTAGCCAGGACCAGTGTTGAGGGGGCCTGGTTTGACAGTGTGTGGCTTAACAGTTTGTGGTTTCATGGGAGCAGGGGGATTCCGGGAAGGGCAGAGCCTTGGTTGCAGGGCCAGGGCCACACTCTTTGGGCCTCGCCCTGCACATATTTATTCTGGGCTCAGAGAGAGGGATGGAGCGCTGATGTTACCTGCTTGCTCACCTTCCTGCCCCACCCAGGGGATCCAAGGACCAGGCAGGCCTGGGCACTGGGCAGGCAGAGGCCGCAGTGACCACCCATAGTGAGCCAGTTGCAATAATGTCCCTGAGGCTCTGTTCCAAGAGACAGTGCTGGCAAAGGGCGGAGGTCAGGGCCATACAAGCCTAGACTCATTTCTTCCTGCTTCTGTCCATGGATCAGACAGAGAATATCTGGTGTAGACCACTCCTGGCTGAGGAACAGGACTGTCTTGCTTGAGAGGACCATTCTTCTCACCACACCTGGAGTGGCAGTTCTGTCCCCAGGAACAAATGCCACAAAGACGGAATGGAATCGATCAAACAAACAGGGTTTATGGAAGCAGGAGAGAGCTGTTGAGCCCTGCCTGGCAGCTAATTAATGAGCTCATTAGGAGCCGGGGTGTTTGGGGAGAGGGGCAGGGCTGCCTGCCAAGCTTTGAGTGCTGGGTTCTGAGCTCTCAGTAGGAGTCCTGAGCCTCCAGGATGTCCAGCAGCTCCTTCCACAGGATGAATCGGCCCCCTCCAGCTCCCAGACTCCATGATTTCACACTGACCCTCACAGATAGTAGTCTTTGACAGTCACCTGGGTATATCCTTAATTACATGGATTATTTCCAAGAGGCTCTGCGAAGGCTTGTGCTCAGGCTCCACTTCCAAGCCCTGACCTTGGTTTTGAGCTCCAGGCAGTACCCTCCCTCTCAGTCAGGTTGAAGAAAGGTCACTTTGGGAACCTCAGGCAGGTTTCTGCACCTCTGTGATGTGATGATGTGTCTGCCCAGATAGGCCACGCTTCCTTTTCTGTCTTGGCACTTTGGGGGTTCTGCTGTGGCTGATTTCATTGAGCCCTCAGGCCCCCAGGTAGACTTCCACCAGTCCCCCAACAGAGTGCATTCGGTAGAAGACCCCCAGAGGCAGGCCAAAGTTGACAATGGTGAACCAGGTCCTGTAGCCGTAAAAATCCTTTTCCAGTCCATTCTCAAACTCAGGGTGTATGCCAAACGCAGGCATCATCCACAGCTGGGGAGAGAGGGGAGGCTGCTGGGTGAGGAAGGGGGTGCTCCCAAATCTTAAGATGCTCGGCTCATGGGAGGCTGACCTCAAACCAGCCTGCTCATATTCCATCATCCTGGGGCTTTCAGAGCAAGGTCCCCAGCCCTGGTGTCCTTCTCACCCCGACCCAGAAAGTCTGGGCCACCTGGGCTTGCCCGAGGCCAGGCTGACCCCCAGAGGCCGCCTTCTACATGGCATTCGGCAGGGCCTCCCAGCCAGCGGTCTGTGCTGCCAAGTTGGACGGTTTGTGCCCTAAGCCCCGAGCTGAGGCTTTACTATTTCTGATGGTTGCAGCCACCTGCACCCCCCCGCCCCCTCCTGTGAGAATTCTACACATTTGCCAAAGCCCAGATCAACCTTATCCACCTTCCAGAAACACGCCTTGGCTCTTGGGACACAGGCTTCCGACTCTGAACTCCTGATGCAGTTCAAAGCCAATTTATCACTTCTTCTCTGCATAGAGCAGCTGTTTCACAACTGGGGTGTGTTTTCAGGGCTTTTAGAGGTTTGGAGCTAAACGACCCTGAGTTGTCTCTTATCTGCCACTTACAGGCTGTGAGAGCTGGGTCTGAGCAGACAACATATGCTTCAATTTGTCCAAGGGGGGGTGGTGGACAATAACATTGCCTGTCATTTGGACGTACTGTGATGATTCAAGGAGATGTGGAGATAGTGCACGGACCTTTGGGCCTGCGACTTAGCAGCCACCAGAAGCTAAGAGATCAATGCCGACCTCCAATTCCTCTAGGGATTAATAGAAAATAAACAGTTCTGGGCTGCTCTTTTGGCCAAATTCAATGGATGATGAGTTCAACAGTCATTTTCTAACAGGCTCCTTCTCCATCAAGACCGAAAGCTTCTGGGGTTCAGAATCACACACATTTGTATAGAGGCCTTTGCTACATGCTGAGCACACTAACTCATGCCAGGCAGCTTGCAGGGAGCTGATGGAAATATTCCTGGCTCTCAAGCAGCATCAAGCTAGCTAGAGATGAGTGACTCCCTAAGTAAGGGACTCTGGGTCCATACACCACTCCTGTGCCCCCGGAGCTTCCGCTCAGATACTCACCGTGATATTGCAGAGGATGAGGAAGAGTGAAATCTCCTTGAGCATCCTTCGTTTCCAGTTGAGGTGGCTGTAAGAGTGGATGTAAGCCCTTGAGGCTCTCCGTATGTCTTGGCCCAGGTCCCGCAGGGAACCTCTGCGGGGCAGCTCAGCATCCTGCTTCCCCATCCCAGCGGGGAGCACAGGTTCCCAGAGGGGCCGGCGGTGCAGGCCCTCGATGATGAAGAGGTTCTGGGTGATATGCTGCAGGATAAGCAGCAACGAGTAGGCCAGGATGAGCTGGTTGAGCAGTTCGTGTGGCTGGGTGGCCACAATAGCCACGATGGAGAAGTAAGCGATGCCCATCTGGCCCAGCGCAGCGCCCATCAACAGCACCACATCCAGGCTGCGGGTGGGGTTCTTGAGTGTGTCCAGTTCTCGCTCCTCCAGCCCGTGAATGGCTGTGCCTGCCAGGCACGCCAGGCTCATGGCGGGCAGCACAACCACATAAAATGCATAGTAGAGGGTAAAGTACTGGCGGGCGATGTCAGGGCCACTTGCCTCGATCTGGAAGAGCACAAAGACGCACACACCAGCCACAAGTGCCAAAAGGCCCAGCAGTGGACCAAAGATGGCCCCGTGTAGGCGGAAGGGTGGTCTGTTGGGATGGGCACCTGAGTGGGCTGCCAGGCGGCGGCCCACGTTCTTCCACATCACGAAGAGCACCGCGCAGCAGATGAGGCAGTACTCGGTGCTGAAGGGATAGAGCATCAGGTAACCCTTCTGGAAGACCTCGCACACCGTGGCATTGAGGCACATACAAGTGTTGGTCTCGTTACCTGAGAGGGGGCAGGGCAGGAAGATACAGCTTCTCAGGCAGGCCCTGCACTGAGAAACCTAAGTGGCACAATCACTCTCACCCACTTTCTGGAGCATACTGGATCTGGACAGGACCCAGCCAGATGTTTGTTTTACAGATGTGGAAACATTCGAGGCTGGAGCATAGAGATTGGAAATCATGAAATGATTACTCTTTTACAAAGGGATTCAAGACTCTAGGTGCCAAACTTTTATAAAACATTTCAGACATGCCCAAGTATCACCTCCACATATTGCTTGGTTGGCAGAGCAAACCCATCATTTGCAATAAGAAATCGGGCTGCCACACCTGAATGCAGTGACCAGCCTCAGCAGGACAAACTGGGGTAATTAGAAGTCAGCGCTTCTGGATGAGTGCATGGTGTCATTCACTGGGTGCCAAAATGCTTGAGCTGAATCCAAGTCAGACTTTGGGCTGTATGTACATTCAGTTCTAGGAAAAGCAGGAGAGTGGGAAGGAGCTAAATGCTACCACTGAGAAGTATCTAAAAAACCTCAAAGTCATTTTAAAAAAGAATCTTTACCAGAGGCTGGAGAGATGATTCAGTGGACTGTTTGTGCAGAGGACCCAGGTTCCGCTCTCAGCACCCATATCAGGTGCTGACAGCCACCTGTAACTCCAGTTCCTAGGAATCTGATGCCCCCTGCCTTTGCAGACACCCACACTTATGTGCACAGTCTCTCTCTCTCTCTCTCTCTCTCTCTCTCTCTCTCTCTCTCTCTCACACACACACACACACACACACACAGAGCCACGCACAAAAATATGTAATTAAGAATAAAATAAATTATTAGAAAAAATAGAATCTTAGCTGGGCAGTGGTGGTGCACGCCTTTAATCTGAGCACTCGGGAGGCAGAGGCGGATCTCTGTGAGTTTGAGGCCAGCCTGGGCTATAGAGTGAGTTCCAGGACAGGCAGGACTGGTTCACAGAAAAACCCTGTCTTGAAAACCAAAACCAAAACCAAAACCAAAACCAAAACAAAACAAAAAGAATCCTAACCAAAGTGCCAGGTGTAGTGACACATACCTGTAATCCCAGAGCTTGGGAGACCAAGGCAGAAGGATCTCAAGTTCAAGGCCAGTCTGGGCTACATAGTTAAACTCTGTTTCAGAAAGTCAAGGGTTAGGAATGTGGCTCTGTGCTAAATCTCTTGCCTAACATAAGACTCTGAGTTTGAACCCCTATACTGCAAAAACCACAAACAAATGAACAAACAAGAACTTTAGCTTGGAATAGCAGCTCACACCTGTAATCTCAACACTTGGGAAGCTGAGGCAGAATGATTGGGAATTTGGGGTTAGCCTTGGCTAACTTGTCTCAAAAAAATGTAACCACTATATTGTATATTTTTGTATATTTGGGGTGTGTGTGTGTGTGTGTGTGTGTGTGTGTGTGTGTGTGTGTGTAGGCTTGGCGTTGATTTGTCTTCCTTAATTGCTTCTCCACCTAATGTTATGAGACAGGGTCTCTCATTGAACCTGGAGCTCAGTGTTTTGGCTAAAATGAGCCCCTGGAATTGTCTAATAATAATAAACTGAAGCTGTGGGTGTGCTCAGCGGTAGAGTGCTTTCCCAGCATGAAGGAGGCTCTGTTCCAACCCCTAGCCGCAGACATACAAACACACGTCCATGATGTCACTTGACCAACTCCCTCTTTGCACTTTTTGTGCAAAGTGCAAACAGAATATAAGGATGGCCACACATACAGACGTGCCATGATTCATGAGCTGGGTGTGTGAATGCCTGAGAGCTGGTGCACACAGGTCATGATGCCACCTGTGGGTGGGGCAGACACATAGGTGTGGCTGAATCCCACAGACTGCAAGCTCCCCTTGTGGATTTATGGAATGTTGCTTCAAAGGGCGGACTATACAGGCGCAGGATTGGCCAGATGGGATGACCTAGGGAGAGCTGTCTACCCATAAGTCTCCTCTCCCTCCTGGTATGTTTAGATATTAAGATTACATTAGGACAGCATTCCTTTCAGCCCCAAAGGCTTTTTAGTCTCTTACAAGTAGAATACAAATATCATGGGTGGGTGCATGCCTGAAAGACTTCTCAGTGACCAACTCAGCCAGGATTAGTGGCTGGCTTGCTGATGGTCACCTGGCTACAGGGAGTAGAGCAACAGGTACCAGTCCCCGACGGAGCACGAAGGGGACCATTGACTCAATGAACTGTGTGTGTGTGTGTGTGTGTGTGTGTGTGTGTGTGTGTGTGTGCACATAGAGACCAGAAGACACCCAAGAGGGTGTCGTCCCTTAGGAGGTAGCTGCTTTGGTTTTTTGAGACAGTCTCATTAACCAACAGTTCATCAATTAGTCTGGCTGGCCAGTAATTGATATGTCAGGCCATGCATGGCCTTTTTTTTTTTTTTTAAAGATAGGGTCTCACTGTGTAGCCCTAGCTGGCTTGGAACTCACTATGTAGACCAGGCTGTCCTTGAACTCATAGAACTGCCTGCCTCTGCTTCCCAAGCACTGTGGGGATTAAAGGGGTGTGCCACCATGCCTGGCTCTGCCTAGCTTTTTAAATGTGAGCTCCTAGGGACCAAACTCAGGTCTCTGTGCTTCTGTGACAAGCTCTTTTAGACTGAGCCATCTCTATGGCCCACACTTTTTAGTTTAACAGTGACCTGGCCTTGAGTGTGCTCCCTACTTCAAACTGTGTGCGCCTCCCCAGTGTGTGTGTGTGTGTGTGTGTGTGTGTGTGTATGTGTGCACATGTAAATGTGATGGGGGAGTGGAAGGTTCTGGTCCCCTCTATACCTGAGAACTTTTCCATGAGGGCGTCGAGCTCAGCCTCAATCTCACGGTGCATGGAGTCATTGGTCACAGCCAAAATCCACAGCAGCAGGTTTGTGGCCAGGGTCAGCATGAGGCCACACCTGGAGGGGGGACCACACTCTGCTCACACACACAGCTTACACAGCCTGAATAGCTCCCAGGGCCCCAACCTCACCATTCACTGCTGTTGGGGTGAACATGCAGACTCAGAAGCAGATCTCAAGTGGTGGTAGGATTTTAGGAACCCTTAGGGGTCACTTGGGATGTATACCATGCTAACCCACAACTTCAGGCTCCTCCTGTCTGAGGAAACTGGAGGGTGGTGGAAACAGAGAGCCCCAGGAGACTCCAGCTGGGGGACATCTTACCTGGTGAAGTTGGTCTGCACCTGAACACAATCTTTGCAGTGTCTCCAGAGCACCCATGTCTGAAAGAGAGAGGGTCTTGAGCCCAGGTGCTAGTGGTGTGGTGGTATATGGTATGAGCACCTCAGGTGTGCGTGTGCGTGTGTGCGTGTGTGTGTGTGCAGTGGAGAAGCCCATAGGAAGCTCTGCCATTTCCTTTTCCTGTGTGGTGATGGGCCAGGGGTGAACATCCCTGTGCGGCACTTGCTCAGCTGTGAAAAGGGGCTCAGTCGCCACTGCTTGGGGAGGGGGAGAAACCTACTTGGTGAGGGAAGTAAGGGTGGTGTAAATACAGCACAGAGAGGCTCAACAAGATGGAGAGGCGGGGAGGGGTATCTGGGAGCTGGGTTTAAGAATATGCAGGCATGCCTTTAATCCCAGCACTCAGGAGGCACAGCCAGGAGCATCTCAGTGAGTTCGAGGTCAGCCTGGTTTACAGAGTGAGAGCCTGGACAGGTACCAAAACTGCACAGAGAAACCCTGTCTCGAAAGCTCGGCGGCGGTGGTGGCTCACACCTTTAATCCCAGCACTCGGGAGGTAGAGGCAGGCGGATCTCTGTGAGTTCAAGGCCAGCCTGGACTACAGAGTGAGTTCCAGGAAAGGCACAAAGCTACACAGAGAAACCCTGTCTCAAAAAAAAAAAATTGTCTTGGGGGAAAAAACAAACAAACAAAAAACCAACAACAAAAGAATATGCAGGCACATATAGGCAAATGTGTTTATAGGTGTCTACATCTGGGACACAGGTATGTGTGGAGGCACACATGTGCAGAAGAGCTTTGTGTGGGTGTGGATACATGGAGGTGGGCTATGATTGGTGTGTGTCTACACTGTGGGGCATGGAGACATTAGCTATGTGGCTGGTTTTAGTATAGGTTGGGTGGTATGTGTGTCCCCAGAGGTATGGGGGTGTGAGAGACCCATCACCTGGACGCTCATGAAGATGATCTCAATGACTGGAAAGATGAGTTCCACTTCTGACTTGCAGTGAATGTGGCTCACATCATAGCCTATGCGAAATACATTCAGGCAGATGGTACAGCTACCGAAGAGCACCAGGGAACCTGGCCAGGAGAGGATGGGCAGGTGGGCACCCGCTCCCGAACAGGTAGGTTCTCCTTCCCCGGCCCTCTCCATCTCCTAGCACCGAGCACTCACCCCTCACCCAGATGGGTCCTGCGTGAGGGTCACGGTACAGCACCGCGTGGGGCTTCCGTGCAGTGCCCACCATGTAGTAGAGGAGCCAAAATAGAGAAAGGACCTTCAATGCGGCCAGCAGGATCCACACATCACCCAGAGTGACAGCCACACTGTTGAAGATCATGCTGCAGATGAATGCCCCACCCAGAAATACCACATTGAGGGCCAGGAGCCCGGAGAAAAGCTGCCCAGCCTTCTGGGCCTGTCGGTCTCTCCTCAAGAGCAGGGAGAAATGCCGTGCTAGCCAGGACTTCTGCTTTGGAGGGCGTGGGGACCCTGTCTGCTTGGTTGCCATGTCTGCTTGGTCATAGGTAGATGCTACTTCAGTGGTCGCTGCTTCTGAAGATGACATGGGTGCAACCTGAGCAGGGGCTGGAGAGGAAGACAGAGTAAATAGATCAGCTGACAAGGAGACCCGGGTTGGAGCCCACCCAGTTCCTAACGTCTGTGTGATAAGAGCATACTCTGGAGCCCTTCTAGTTGGGACACTGGAGCCGCGCCCATATCCCTTATGGGACCCAAGGTTGAGACAGACCAAGATAGACACAGAAGTCCTTCAGGCTGCACATGAGCATAGAGAGCCACCTTTCCCTTCCCACCCATGACTGGGCCTTCTCACTTCGCAACTCAACGCCTCATCCTGAACTGGGAGAATGGTTTTGTCCAGGCAGCAAGGGTCACTGGAGTACTGCCCTGTCACTGGGCATTTTTCCAGAGCTGGAACTTTTCACCAGCAAAAGTCAGTGTGAACCTGCTAGTTTATAGAGAAATTCCACTTAGGAAAATCAGGGGAGCGGGGGCTGTCTCCCTGACCGTGGGGTGTGAGTGCATACAGGGTTGTGTTGAGAAGGGTCTTGAGGTTGAGTCTGGGCTTGCTGGTAAAGAATGCTGTGGTCTGGAATAATACTCTGTTAGGGGTGCACTGGAGTATTTGTAGGTACAGGCAAGGTCTAGACGACACCCATGGGTTCACAGTAGAGTTTCTCCTGGGGGAGGAATGAAGGGAGTCGGAGAGAGAGAGAGTTCCCTCTAGCTTCAGTGTTCTTAAATAAATTAAAAAAAAAAGTGGTCAAGCAGTGGTGGCCCATGCCTTTAATCTCAGCACTCGGGAGGCAGAGGCAGGTGGGTCTCTGTGAGTTCAAGGTCAGCCTGATCTACAGAGTGAGTTCCAGGACAGCCAGGGCTACACAAAGAAACCCTGTTTCAAAAAAAAAAAAAAAAAGAAAAAAGAAAAGAAAAGAAAAAGAAAAAGAAAAAAAAAGAAAAGAAAAAAAGAAAATTACCAATATAACTAAAATGTATCTTTTTTAAAAAAAAATAGACTTATTTACAATGTATATGAGTGCTCTATATCTGCATCATGCCCTCCTATGCCAGAAGATGGTTGTGAGCCACCAAGTGGTTGCTGGGAATTGAACTCAGGACCTCTGGAAGAGCAGCCAGTGCTCCTAACCACTGAGTCATCTCTCCAGCCCCACTAAAATGTATCTTAAAACTCATGAAAGGTTTGGAGGAAAAGCTCTGTGATTGATTTGCCAAGTCTGCCTTGTGGATGGGATGGGGAAGGATCAGTATGAATGCCATGCTCTTGACTTGAACTGCCCCAACTTCTATCTACCCTACTCTACTCCCGGCTGTCCTATGAATGTACAGGAGGACACTGTCTCCAGCCTACTCTTTCCCTGAATGTCTCTTGCCGTTTCCTTGCTCATCTGAAGCTTTCTCTCGGGCCACTCGCTGTCACCACTTGCCTGGTCCACCCAGTAGTTGTAGTGCTGTTCCTTCAGGCCAATTGGGCACTGCTCCCCCAGAGTGCTCCCTACTCCACTGCCCCAAAGGCCCGCGTGGAGCTCCTGCCTCCGGGCATTCCGGCCTCAGCGCTCCAAGTTCCTACTGACCCATCTCCTGATCCCAGGGGGGTTCTGTACGCACATCTCTTAGCAGAGAGCTGGACTTCATCTTTGCTTTTGTCCAGACTATGCATGCCATCAGACCCCAAGCCTGTCCATTCCAGCTCCCACACTGCCTGCCTTTGGCCTTCCTCCTTTCCTTCATCTTCTCTCCCTCTTGGTCTCTGTCTTGTTAGCTTGCTTTCTTTATAGTCTGGCTCTGTAGCTCTAGCTGGCCTTGAACTCTCAATTTTCCTGCCTCTGCTTCCTACGTGCTGAGATTACATATACCTGCACCTACCTGTACCTCTATGCCTGCCTGGCTACTTAGATGAACCACTACTTTAGCCTGGAGCCCATCTAGTCTCTCCTGGACTGGCCTTCCTGCTCACGGTGCCTGTCTCCTCGGAGAGTCCTGCAAAGACAGCCAGTTGCCCTCAGTTAAAGTCCAAGGCTTGCGGGGCCTTACTGAGTGGAATGAGACAGTGTGCACTAACGAGGGCCTGGGGCACACAGTGCTCTAGGCAGAGTGGGGGCTGCTGCTGCTTCCTGCTCCTGCCTTCACTCACCTCCCCAGCCCCCACTGCTCTCCCCATGGGCTGCAGCATCCTGCTAGAATTCCCAGAACGCCCTTGCTTACCTTCCTATCTTTGCCCATGCCCCCATCCTTTGTCTATGATTCCCTCCCTCTTGCTCTTTGGTGACTCCAGCTGGTCCTTTAGGACTGACCCAGGCTTGGTGAGGGTCCCTTCTGGCCACTCACCAGCATCCCTTGCTCAGTGCATTGCCTAGCATGCTCTATCTTCATTAAGGAACTTTGCTCTGTCTGTCCCTCAAGACCCTACTAGGAAACCCTCACCACACTGGCCCTCACCACAGCCTCTCTGAGGCCCTATTTCCCCACATGCACCCTGAGCAATACTGAGAGCTGAGAACTTCTGATGTTCTCTATTGGACAGTGAAGTACTAAACTTTGAACCCCTTTCAGGAATTTATAATCAAGTTTCCCTCCTTTGACAGTCCATCCTTGGGAGCAATTCTACCTCCTCCCTGGCCAGCCCCTGGCCACACCGCGAGCTCCTCATATCCACTCAAACCTAAATAGAGGACTCCATGTTTTCTGTGTGGTCTCTTGACGCCCTCTTCTGTACTTTCTCTCTTCCTGCCAGCTTCCACCAGCGACCCTCACCCAGCCTCTTCACGGGGAAGCCTTCCCTCTGCCCAAGCAGACACGTGGCTACTATGTCGGGCCACTCCCCTGCTGAGCATGAGTGTACACCATCCAGGGAGGTTTCCTCAAGATCTGGGACTCCTCCAGGGCAGAGACGGGGTCCTGTCCCACTCACCTCTCCAAATCTAGCACAGTCCTAAAACCCAGCCAATGTATGCCCTGGACCCTGCCCGGCTTTTTCTTGAGGGGGATTTCAGCACTAGAGCTGTGAACAGAGACCCTGCCCCGGAACCCTTTCCATCCTGGTGCAGGTGAGGAGGCGGCCCAGATGGTTATCTTTTTACCTCTCTCACCCAGGTTGAGCAAGGTAAGGCTCCCAGGACACCTCCCTGCTCCTTTTCTGCCAGCTCTGGTGGCTCCACCTCGTCTTCTCCACAGTCTGCCCTCCCTTCCCCACTCCCTACTGATCAATAGCCCAGATGGCATTTAGCATCTCTGTGATCTTGGCCAAGCTACTTAGTTTCTCTGGTCAGTGTCCTTGTCCATCCGTGACACGAGTGAGCAACGATGGAATGGTAATTCCCGGTGCTCATCGCTGGCTCGCACTCCATCTAGTAGTCATTCCCCCTCTCCCAGAGTCTTGTGCATGCTAGGCTGGTGCAGTACCACTGAGCTACGTGCCCAGCTCAACAAGTTCTCGAATGAATAAATGAAGGAATGAATACATGATACCTACCTCAGGAGTTTTGTCAGAATTTAATCATTTGATACGTGAAAATACACGAAGAGCCATGCCTGGTTGATTTTTGTGAACTTCCCTACAGATCAAGATCCTAGAGGGACTGAAAGGTTGGAGTTTTCGCTCAAACTACTAGCTTTGGGAGTGGGGGTGTGTGGAGACCCTGGAGAACAAAGTTCCAGGTCCTCTCCCTTCAAAGGGCTTGCACTCTGAAGGTTTCCTCTGCTCCCACGCCCGTGGTTCAGTGCTCCACCAGCGGTTATCAAGGGGGCAAGTATGGTTCACTGCCAGACAAGGTATGAGGGTGGACATCAAGGGGTCCAGGAAAAGAGCTAGAACTAATGAGCTTGGAACCAACTAGAACTCCGCCACCCTTGGCACACCTCTCAGCACGACACCATTCCAAGGGAGGTCCTAGAGACCAAACTGGTTTATGGGTCGCGTTCAGAGGCGGGCAATGAAAGATGAACCGTCGGGGACACGGGGCCAATAGAGCAGGGCCAGTTCCGTCGGAGGCTGAGGAGCGCAGGCCCGGAAGCTTCAGGGATTTTGTTCCGAGCCGGGTGTGTGTGTGTGTGTGTGTGTGTGTGTGTGTGTGTGTGTGTGTGTGTGTAAGAGAGGTCTAGGCAGCCTCTTTTTTTAACCGACCATCCATTCAGGTTTCTGGATTCTATCCGGTCTAGGCACCCTCTTTGGACTGTGAAGACGGACCCTTGAACCGGTATGCGTAGAGCCAGAGTTGGGGTGCTCGATACAGAGGAGACAGCCTCGGCTGCCTCTTCCCAGTCCTTGTAGCCCCCGGCTCATGAACCTCACTTTGGAGCAGTGAGTGTGAGGATGGGCTTCCGGGGAAGGTTCAGTCAGCTGTCCCCGGGTCCTCAGGGGTCCCAGCTCGAGCTGAGCAGTCCTACCTGAGGTCTGCGAAGCCATCGTCGCGAGCTCCCCAACACCTGAATTGCAGCGTATCTTTCGTCCAGGTGAGGCCCCGGGAGCCCTGGGACAGAGCCTCGACGCCCTTTCCTCCCTCCGACCCCCCTGCGAGACTGCGCAGCCGCCGCTCGGGCTCCAAGGCCCATCGATTTTTCTGTTGACTTTGGGAATCTCATTAATCCCTCGTTAATTACTCCGCCAAGGGCTCGGGCACAGGACGGGCAGCCAATGGCGAGGCGGCTGGGCGGGAGGGCGTGGCAGGAGGCGGGGCGGACGCCGGCTGCAGGGTCTGAGTAGGGGCAGCCCCCAAGGTGTATTGGGGTGCATCGTCCTCAGCCTTGCACCGAGAGCTTGCTGGCTTCAGGCTACACTTGCCTGTGGCGTCTGAGCTACGAATGGGACCCTCTTCTTTCCAAGTCCAGGTCGCCTCTTTTCCACACCCTACCTAGCTGACTTAGCTCCAAAGCCGCCTCTCTCGGAACCTCTCTGCCTTACATCAAACCTGAAGTCGGGTAGAAGAGACCCAAGGTGGGAGATGGGATTAGAAGGCAGGAGGGGAGGCAGACTTTAGGGCCTTCTCTGGTCCTCCCCTTCTCCTCCCCCTCCCCTCTCCGCCTCACATCCCCACCACCCCCAGCCTCAGCCTCAAAGACCTGTGGACGTCATGCTGGTGACAGAAGCCTCTCTCTTTCCTCTGATGTCTCCGTGCTCTACATGTCACAGTTCTCACACTCTTCTCCCAAATGCCACCACTCCCAGCACGGTCCTCAGCCTAATCCAGGTCTGGCTCTCCCTCCCTTCTGACTGTGAGGTCTCCCTTCCAATTTCTGACTCTCGCACCCAAATAACTAACTAACTAACTAACTAACTAACTAACTAACTAACTAACTAACTAAATGGGCTGGTGCTGGTGAGATGGGTCAGTGGGACCCAGGTTCCATCTCTGGGACCTATAAGGTGGGTAGAGAGAATTGATTCTGCACATTGTCCTTTGACCTCCACTGGTACATACACCACAGCAGGTGAACACACACACACACACACACACACACACACACACACACACACACTCACACACAGAAATTAAAATGTAATGAAAAATTAAAAATAAACAAGCTGAGTGATGACACTTGTGATCCCAGTACTTGGGTGGGGACGTCCGACCATCTGGAGTTAAAGGTCATCCTTGGCTACATAGGGAGTTAGAGGCCAGCTGGACTCCATGAGACTGTCTCACAAAACCCAACGCAACGCAACCCGAAACCAGCTCTGATCCTTCCTCCCTCCTCCACCTCTGTACGCAGCTGTGGCAAAGCAGTCTTGTGGCTTTGGAGGGGTTCCTAAAGGACCCCAAGCAGAGTAAGTTATGGGTGGCCCTTGGGGGTGAGGACTCCCCCAGCTTCTCTTAAGCTGGAACCACCTCTTCTAGCTACACTAAGAACTCATGCTCCTGGTGTGCCTGCTGCTTAGGGTTAATGGGTTTAGTCAGATGGACAGGAAGATTAGCTCCCGTGGTTCTGCAGCACAGGAGGGCAACAATGGCTGGCAACAATCCATTGCATATTTCACAACAGCAAACAGAGGGACTTTGAATGCTCCCAACACACACACACACACACACATACACACACACACACACACACACACACACACGATGTTCTTGGTTCTCCGTCTGAGGCAACCAATATGCCAGTCCTCGGGTCCCATCCTGACACATTGTACTCTGAAATGGCACACTTAACAATTACTATGTATCAATTAAAAAAGTTAGCAACAACAACAAAAACCTCTACTGCTCGTAAAAAGGGGGAAGTTTGAAGGCTGGGGAGATAGCTCAGTCAGCAAAGTGTTTGCCACACAAGTGTGAAGACCTGAGTTGGCTCTCCAACACCACGTAGTCTCACGCTTACAACAGAAGGGTTGGAAGGAGGGACAGGAAGAGCTCTAGAGCTCAGTGACTGGGGAGCTGTGTTGACTTGGTGAACTCCCCAAGAGAAACCCTGTCTTACATGATGGGGCTGGAGAGACGGCCACTGGCTGCTCTTTCAGAGCTCCAGCCCCACAGGATCTGAGAGCATTCCAGGAGGCAATAAACCAATGCTGGCTCGGGGAGTTAAAGCACTTGTGCAGATCCCCAGAATTCACGTAAATGGTAAACGCCCTGTGGCTGTGGTGTCTCCTTTGTCCTCCCAGCCTTGGGAAGCAGAGACGGAATCCCTAGGTTAGTGCGCTACCAAGATGAGCCATACGAAGTGGGCTCCGAATCTGATTGAGGGGCCCTTCCTCAAAGAGTAAGATGGAAGTGGAAGGGTGGGTGGTTCCTGTCACCAACCTCAGGCCTCCATATGTCCTCACACACGTGTATACACACACATATCCTCACTCACAAGTACACACTCATCCTCACACACACACTCACACACCTGTACACACACCCTCACACACTAGTACACACACATCCTCACACACACACCCTCACACATCTGTACACACACGTCCTCACACATGTGTACACACATTGGGGGCGGGAAGAGGGCAATGTGGAGAGCTCCCTGAGGTTGACCTCTGGCCTCTACACCTACCTGCACATATGTGCAAGTACACACACACACACACACAATTGACAAATTATTGTTGATATAAAGGCTCTGTCTCTTTATATCCATGAGCCTTAGTTTCCTTCTTTGTAAACATTAGATTGAATCAGTCTTCCCTAACTTCCCCTGGATCATAAGAAAGACAGTCACATTCATGGGCACTCCATTGGTCCCTCCCAGTCACCCTGTCATCCACTGTTGAGAAAGCCTGCAGCTTGGACTCAGCTCAGCTTACCCACTGAAAACGCGGATGTCTGAAAACCTTGAGCCTTTCCAGCTCAGACTCCCAGGTTCCTCTCCTGCGATCATCACAGGCAAGGCAGCTGAGACAAGAATTGGGGACAAAAGTGCAGTTGCAGGTTTATTGGTTCCTAGCTCCAGACAGTGCATAGGCCACACGGCTGGGATTAGAGTTAGAGCCAGAGACCGTATTTCCAGATCCTGTCTGGTCCTAGGGAATGCTTGCAGGGACTCATTTCCCTGCCTGGGTCTCCCCAGGCTCCAGGGTCACGCAGGAGTAGATGGGCACATCTCAATTTTGATTTAAAAATTCATCCTGGAAAAATAAACTTCGATGAAAAGTCTAGTTTCAGGCAGGCAGGGAGTGAGCGCCAGCCCAATTCACTCCCATAGGAGTTGGGGTTCCTCTGTCCTGTTCCTGTGTGGTGCTTCAGGACAGCACATAGACCTCCAGCAGACTGGAGACAGCATGCATTCTGTAGAAGATGCCAAACGGCAGACAGATGTTGACGATGGCCGCCCAAAGGGAGTAACCGTAAAAGTCTACTTCCACGGTATTGCTGAAGTGTGGGCGGGCGCCAAAGGCAGGCATGATCCATAGCTGTCGGGGGAGAGGGGTGCATTAGGAGCCTGCTTGTGACTTCTGTGGGCTTTGTTGGGCATGAAAGAATGGGATCCTAGCCTTCTAGTTTGGTGGCCATCAGAGACTGTCACCCACCTCTAGCATAGAGGACAGGGCCTGGGTGAGGAGAGGAGGAAGTGTGTCTAATTAACCTTGCCCACTCCTAGGCTGGGGACCCACCTGAAGTCACTCCTCCCACCCTTGGCCTCCCTATCAGACGGAAGTTTCAGAAGGTGATGGAAGGAATTGATACAAACAGCTGAAGGGCCGCTGGGGACCAGTGTGTTTGAGTACTGATGTAGACTCAATCAAGCCTAGGGAAGGGTTAAGGGAGGGGTGGGGGGTGCGGGGGTGGTGAGGGTCAGAGCCTAGCCAGGAGGCCGCCCCACTCCAGCCCTCCAGGAGCGCTACTCCCGTTTCACGTCTCCTCCTTGTCCCTTCCATGTGTGGGAGAAGTCAAAGGCTAGACTCCTGCTTCACCTCCAGATAGGAACTCAGACCTTCCTTATGGGTGTGGGATATGGGGACAGAAAGTCCTCAAGGCTAGCCTAACCCCTATGCCAATTAACTCCATTCTCAGGGGACACCACAGCCTCTCCTGAGTCTGTTACTCTTCTAGAAAATGAGCAGTGGGAGAATGCTGCCCAGAGTGGTTTGGACTCAGATACGTGGAGCAGGAACGGCTGGAAGGTAGCTCTCAACCTCAAGGCCATGCTGGAGGTTGGGGAGGGGCAGAGGCAGAGAGGCCGTATCACCAAAGTGGGCCCTAGATACAGTGAGGCTTTGAGTCTTATTATTTCTCCTGGTAAGGCCAGAGCTTGAAGACCGAAATGTTTTTTTTTTTTCTTTAAAGCAAAATTGACTGTTGGAAGTCTGCATGGAGGTTCATATTCCCAGCCTCAGGATATGCCTGAGATGCACAGTTATCATTTGGTGTAGATTGGTTAAAGAACTGGTCTTGGAAGCAATATTTTGGGAACCAGCACACAAGGATGTTCAATTCCCTTACATAAAAAGATACAGAAAATGACTTACATACATCTTCTTGTATACTTCAAATTACTGTGTCCACAATATATATAAATGTTATAGAAATAATTTGTGCTTTGTTTTGTTTAGGGCATAATGACAAGGAAAAAAATATGTTCAATATGATCGGAATTTTTTCCCTAGTATTTCCATTTAAGGGTTGGGCAAATCCTGGGGCCTGCAGATGCCGAGGCTGACTGTCCTCATAGGTGCATGTTTCTGTATCAGATATTTCTGTGTTGGGGATCGTGTCTACACTGGAGCACGGCTATGCTGGGTGTAGCTATACTAGGAATGTTCCTCTTTGTGGGTACCATCTTACAACGAGGGTTTCTGCTTTGGAGTATTTCTTTCCAGAGAACATACTTGTACTGGATGAAGCCTCTCACTCTTTGCCAAGTCATCTGAGAGTGGGCAGCTGCTGTACACACCGCTCTTCCCAGTAGCCCCTCCGTTGCAGCCTGCCAACAGACTGCTCACACTTACGCTGATCTTTGCGACTTCCTGAGGCTGCTCCAATTATTCTGAGAAGCCAGCAGGTCACAAGATCCTGGGAGCAGTCACACCTCCCACCTGGGGGTGAGGGCCTTCACCCCTCCACATCAGCTCTCAGCTCCCTCTCACTTCCACCCAGCCCCCATGTCAGCCTTCCCCGGGACCCCTCATCAGCTGCCAACACGCCGGAGGGCTGGGATTGCATGCTCCCTGTGCCCTGAAAGGCTGTTTGCCTAAAGGCTGCATCTCTCTCTCTCTCTGAATCTGCTCCTATATAAAATTCTAGAATGAGTCTTTGGCAAGACAGAGAAGGTTAAGCGGTCAGCAATCTTCTCCCAATCTAGGAGCATCCCCACCCCACTCACCCTCACATCCCTCAACTACTCACAATGACATTGCAGAGTAGAAGAAACAGAGAGATGTCTTTCAGGCACCGACGTCGCCAGTGGCACCTGGGGGCTGAGATGATGGCCACTGCTTCCTGGGGACTTTCTGGGTTGGGGCTGACCAGCCTGGGGGTAGGTGGGCAGGAGGGCAAGGTATGAATGGCATCCAGGTTGGCAAAGGTGATGCCTTGGCAGGGCTCCTTGGGGGGCGTTTCACAAGGCTCAGCCCCAGGTGGTCCTCGGTGGAGGCTTTCAATGATGAACACATTCTGGAAGGTGTGCTGGGCAATCATGAGCAGAGCATGTGACAGATTGAGTGCCCCCAGCAGGTCCCTGGGTGAGCCCACCACCACGGCCACAATGGAGTAGTAGGAGATGGCATACTGGCCCAGGGCGGCGCCCATTAGCAGGGCTACATCCAGGGTACGTGTTGGGTTTTTATGGTGGTCCATGGCCCGACGATCAAAACGATAGATGACTGAGCCACTCAGGCTGACCAAAGTCATGAGCCCCAAGCAGACGATGTTGAAGCTGTAGTAGGTGACCAGGCCCTGCTGGGTATGGCCTCCCTCTCCACTCACCTGGACCTCATAGAGGATGAAGACAGCCAGGCCCACAATAAAGAGTAGCAGGCCCAAGACTGGACCAGCAAAAAAGGTCTCCCGGAAGAGGCTGACCCTGGACGGTGTGTGGCCGTGGCCATGGGTGGACACAAGCAGTCTGCCCACGTTCTTCCACATGACGTACAGCATGGTAGAAGCAAAGAGGCTGTACTCGATGTTGAAGGGATACAGGTAGAAGTAGCCTTGCTGGAAGATCTGGCAGATGGCCGTGCTGCAGGGGCACGGGTCTCCTCCGGCTGTGCCTGCACGCTCTGCTGTGGAGAGAAGCACACAGGGCTGGGCTCTACCCTCCTCTTCCAGTTTGTGACAAGTGAAAGCGGTGGTTCTCTCTGCCAGTTACCACCGCAGCCCAAAGGACCTCACAGGGTCTGGAGTCTTCACTCATTCCACAATTATTTGTTGTGCCAGATACTACAAGACAAATCAGTGCTAAAAATAAAAAAGTAAAACAATAAAAATCTGGGGCTTGGAGAAGCCTCAGTTTATAAAGTATTTGGCATGCAGGCATAAGAACCAGAGTTGGGAGTCGGGTGGTGGTGGTGCACGCCTTTAATCCCAGCACTTGAGAGGTAGAGCCAGGCAGATCTCGTGAGTTTGAGGCCAGCCTAGTCTACAGAGGGAGATCCAGGACAGGCACCAAAACTACACAGAGAAATCCCGTCTTGAAAAACCAAAAAAAAAAAAGAAAGAAAGAAAGAACCAGAGTTGGACTCCACAGTACCCATGTAAAAAGCTTGGCATGGTGGAGGCAGGGGATTCCTGAGGCTTGCTGGCCAGCCAGTTTAGCTGAGGCTGTGAGGTCCAGGTTGAGTGAGATAACCTGTCTCAGAAAGTAATGAGGTGGAGGGCCAGAGTGATGGTTCAGCAGATAAAAAAGGTGCTTGCCACCAATTACCACCAACCCTATGACCTAAGTGTAATTCCTAGGTGGAATGAGAGACCCGACTCCTAAAAGTTGTTTTATGACCTCTGTACACACACACACACATACACACACATACACACACACACACAGAGAGAGAGAGAGAGAGAGAGAGAGAGAGAGAGAGAGAGAGAGAGAGAGACCATAAAAACATAAATACCTGTAAAAATACAGAAGGAATTGAGGAGCCACTTAACATTGACCTCTGGCTTGCACACACACACACACACACACACACACACACACACACACACACACACAAACAGAAATTAAAAAGAAAATGAGAACTACAGATCTGAGCGCCTCCATTTCTCCAGTCCCTCCTGACCCATGAGGACACTTTGCTCCCTGAGTTAGGCACGCTCTGGTCCTCATAAAAGGAAGCACGCTCCCCCAGATCAGCTCCCTACAGCTCTCTCCACATTTGACAGCTCAGAGCTCCAGCTGCTGTGTCCAGACCCCCCACCACGATTCCCATCATTTTGGTTTGTGCCACAATGAGGGGGAATTCAGAATGTGCTGTCTAGGATGCCTGGGGCCTCTGCAAATGGCTCTTTCGGCTCCAGAGCTACCCCAGCGGGATCTGTGGATGAAGAATCTGAGGGCCAGCGAGATATGAGAACTAATGAGTGAGCCAAGGAAAAACGCATAATTCCTAATGCTATAGCCTCTCCTGCTCTGGAGTTTCACCTGTTAAGGTGACCACCTGTCTGGGGCTGTCTTCTCCATCATCAAGATTCCCTGTATACACCAGGTGGCTCTTATCAGTCCTTCTACACTGGGGTCTCTTTGCAGGCCAGGGTCATGCTTCCAATTTGTGAAGCCTCCCTTGTGACAGTAGGGATTGTTGGTATATGTGGGAGTCTTAGTTATCTAGTTCGGTCCTGGATAGAGGAGAAGTCCAGAGATCTAGAACCAGTGAGTGGACTGTGAAGGATGTCCTTTCTCAGGGTAACTCACTGGCTAAAAGCAAAGGTGCATTTGAACACTTCCATTTTAGGCTGTGTGACCTTGGGCAACTATTTAGCCCCTCTGTGCCTAGTGTCTGCTTCTATAAAATAGGAACATTAGTAACAATAGTAATATGTATCTCCAAAGGGAAGTTGTTAAGTAGAACATTTGAGGCATTCTGCACCAAGCAAAGCAGTCATATGTCCAAGTGATGATGTCACCATGACGTCATAACACTGGGGGGGGGGATTTCTTGCCTTTCCTTCCTCCCCTGGCTGGAAAGGCTGAACCACTTTGTCTCACTTCCCTTTCCTCGATGCCGTCACTCTCGTCCTTCATTCTGGAAGCTTGGCTCCTTCTCGGTGGGATGGAGATTTGGACAGTGTGGCTAAGACTGTACCCTCGAGTGTGAAGAAATACACCATACTCTCTGGTTCCTTGTTGCCTCTACTCACAACTCTGAGGGAGCGCCTGGAGTGGAGGAGGCCCAGGGCTTCTCCCTTTACCACCGTGCCCTGGCAAAGGCATGGTTGACTGACTGTGAATACGCAAAGCACCCATCCAGTGCCTGGCAGCCACAGGACCAGTGCTAACAGGGAACTTACGGTCAGGGGTGAGGCGGGTGTGGCTGGTGTTGTCGTGAGAGCTGCTGTAGGAGTGAGCCTGGTGCACGGACTCATCCACGACGGCCGCCATCCAGATGGCCAGGTTGGTGGTGAGGGTGAACATGAGCCCACACCTGTTTCAGAACGATGGACGAGGAGAATAAAAGGCCCGTGAGTCTTGGACTCACTATGGGTCCCTGGCAAAGCAAGGCAGGGTTGGGAGCCCTCCTGAGAAATGGGGTTATAAAATGAGAAGGCAGATGGGCCCCGATGAACGGGGGATTGAACTTGGAAGCAAGACTCAGGCTGGTGGGATGCCAGATAAGAGAGGGTCAGGGGTCCTGAGGCTCAGCCCCACTAGGGGAAAGGGCACGGTCCAGGCAGTGGAAATAAGACGACAAAGAGGAAGGGGTGGCTGAAACCCCACCCGGGACTTAGGGAGAAGAGCCACACCCCGGATGACAAGTCTCCTCTCTCATGCCAGGTGAGCCCTTGGCCCATAGACACCAAACTGTGGTTCTTACCGGGTCAGGTCCAGGTGGGTGTGGATACAGTCTTTAGCGGAGACCCATAGAAAGTAAGTCTACACAGAGAGAGAGGGACAGTTTCGATACTGTGCACATGGGCTAATCTCTAGAACGCAGTGACCACTCACACCCAGTACTTTCTCTATCCCAATAACCCTTAGACTAATCAAGTTTATCTTAGCGCTTCAAAGGAAGAGGAATAATTTTTCTTTCTACTCTATACTTCAGCTTGCTTAAAAAAAAAAAGTGGTTCTCTGTTCCTTAAAGATTAGATCAGACTTCGCCTGTAAGACATTTTCATCTTGATGAGATTTGGAGGGCCTGGAGTGATGGGGGCAAGTGGAGTCTTGGCTACCAAGTGACATATTTCTGGGAGCAAGGCCAGGCTTAGACTAGCTCTTGCTCAAGGTAAAAACGGTCTTTGGGTTTTATTGTTGCTGAGACAGGGTCTCTCTACGCAGCTCTGGTTGACCTGGAACTCCATACGTAGTCTAGGCTGGCCTCAAATTCACAGATGTCTGCCTCTGCTTCCCAAGGGCTAGCCTTGAACTCATTATGTAGCAGAGAGTTGCCTTGAACTCCTTACTGTCCTATCAACACCTCTGGCCTCTCTGTCCACATCCCCTGCTGTCTTCTTCCTTCTGAAGAAGGAAGGGGATTTTGTGGATCTGAAAGACTTTGCCCTCATCTGACTATTGCTGAGTCCCTGCCATGGGACTTACTGATGTGGGGGTATTTGTGTTTTCATTTTTCCTGAGCATTCTTCAAACTTATAAAATGTAAAAGACTAAAGCTACATTAAGTGCCACAACCACATGTGTGTGTGTGTGTGTGTGGCACTGTGGACATCTGGGTGCCAGGGGGATGCTTCAAGGCATGGCACCATCCCTGGTCAGCTTCCTTGTACTACAAGGTGAACTTCTCTTCTGGTCCCATGCAAGAGCAGTCCTGCCTCAGCTGAGTCAGCGCTTTCAAAATGGTCTTTATGCAACACATTAAAACAAAACAAAACAAAAAAAACTAGAGAGCCCGGTGTGACACGCCAGGTGTGACACACTCCCGAAATCCCCGCACTCGGGAGTTCAAGGCCAGTCTGGACTGCGTGAAGTGAGTCACAAGAGGAAAAAGAAAAGAAATTGATTTGAACTTGTCTGAAAAATCTTAGTTACGGGATGCCCCGCCTCCTAAACAAATATCAAATATGGAGCTATGGCTGAGATCAAACAGGCCGTAGTCATGGTCATGGCCATAGCACAACCCTAGTCAGAGACTGATGCCCTCCATGGACACCTGAGGTTCTATCAGACAGGGCCAGCTGTCACAACTAGCACCTCCTAGGTGTTAATTACTGGCACCACTTAGGTTGAAATAAAATTGCAGCACCCCTAAGTAGGAACTCGCATTTAGACACCACTTCATGAGTCAGTGTTTCCCTGTTTATGGGCTCATATGATCCCTACCACAGTCTGATTCCATTTACTGAATTGCTCAGGGTTGGGGGGGTGGGTACATGTGGAGCTCAGATCTCCTAAGCTCTTGCCAAGCATCAGGCTTTTCTCCATATGGGGACCTTCCTTCTACCCACCTGGACAATGACAAACACAGCTTGGATGATGGGGTGCAGGATCTTGATGGCCGACTGGCACTCAAAGAAACTGGAGTAGTAACCAGTCTTGAAGACATCCATGACAAGGGTACAAATCCCAAACAGCACAAGCCCACCTGAATCAGGGCCAGCAGGAGAGTAGCATATCAGAGAGGCAGGAGAGAGGGCTGGTAGGGTGGAGGACAGGTTCTGAGGGGGAGTGGCTAGTTGGGAGGGGGTGGAGAGAATGGGTGGACAATTGGATGGAAGACTGGGCCAGTGGAGAGGGTGGGAGGGTGAGTGAATGGATGGATGAATACATGAATGGTCAAATGTGTGCCTGAAAGATGAATGAATGGGTGGATTGAAGGCTGAGTGTGTAAATGAACAGGGGGATGGGTGGATGAGTGGAGAGGTTGGGAGAATGAATGGATGGATGCATGAATATATGAATGGACTAATGGACGGACTGAGCGATTACTGGGTGGATGGATGAGGGCATTAACGGGTGGATGGGTGGAGGAATGCATTGAGAGGGTGAGGGACAGATAAAAGGATGAACAGGTGCATGGGCAAACTGAAGGGCTGGGAGATGAATAGGTGGGTGGAAGGTGAGTGCGTGAGTGAGTGGGAAGAGGGTGGACAGCCTGTGTCCCCTTCGCTGTGCAGACAAGGGGAAAGCCTTAGCTGCTATTATCCTGTACGTTTTTTGCTCACTGTCAAAGGCTGTGCATGACCATCTCTGTCCAGTCTTTAGACAAGGCAAAGAAGCTTCCACCTCTCTTTACCCTCTAGGACCTGTTTCCCTCCCTCCACCCTACATCTTCATCCCACCCCAATGAGCTCTGGCCACATCACTCTTCCCAGGGAACTTTACACCTATCTACCCAAACTCACACCCTGCAGATCCTCCATGAGCCCCAGACTGCAGCTCCCCACCGTGCCCACCCTACTCTTCTCCCCATCTCCCAGGGCACCTCGGAGCCAGATGGGGCCGGCATGCGCATCCCGGTAGGGCACGGCATCCGGACAGCGCGCAGTGCGGAGGAGGTAGAAGACTATCCACAGCGCGGCCAGAAGCATCATGGTGGTGAGCAGAGCAAACACGTCGGTGTCATACACGGCCACCTTGTTGAAGGCACCGCCGCTGATGAGCGTGCAGGCGAGCAGCAGCACGTTGACAGCCAACAGCACGGACAGCAGGCGGCCGCCCTTTTTCCACACCTCGCGGGGGCTTGCCCGAGGTCCCGGCAGGCTCTCCCTGGGATGCGGGACCAGCTCCTCCGACATGGTGGGGGCGACTGGAGGAGGTTGAAGGGATCACTGGGGGGTGGGGGAGGATAGGATTCCAGGTCAACCAGGGGAACTCTTCTTTCCTCCTACATGATCCCTGGATTTGGGGACCCCGGAATGTGGGGAATAAGGGTGCTAGACCAAGCACTGGGGAAGAAGAAGAGAAAAACTGAAGACTGAACCTTTCCCACCTGGACCGGAAATATTGTACAGAAAGAAGTAGTGGCACTAGGATCCCGCACAAGGTCCCACTCCCCAAATCTGACAGGGGCACGCACCTGGCTGCACCGGGAGCAGACACCAAGTTGGGGGTCAAGGGGCAGCGAGCGTCTCCTCTCTCCCACGCCGGGCTGGACCAGTGCTTTATACCGGAGAGGGCAGAGTGATTTACAGCCACAAGAGCTCGGCTCCATAAACCTCTCAGTCCCACTCACATGATCCATCTTTTCTCCGAGCTGAATTTAGGGAAGCCAGATAAGGTGAGATTTATATTTACCTGTTAAGATCCCCTCACCCTGTTGCGCTGGCGTGGCCAGAGTCCAGGCGCGGCCCCATACTGCGGTACCTAGCGAGTCTTCCGCCCCCAATACTCATTGCAACCTGGTACTAAGAGATAGCTGACCCCCACCCCCAGTGCCAGCCTGCACCTAGACGCCGTTGCAGCTCAGGAGCCACCTATATGTTGGATCTTGCTTGCTGCCCCGAGATCAGGACAACAGTTCTCCCTTTCCCCACCTGCCCTCAGAGTGATCCAAGTTCGGTCTTCCTGTATCCCTTACTACTGCTTCCCGGAGATGCTTGTTGGATGCTGCAAAGTCTGGTTCCCATGCGGTGTCCGAAGCCGGCTTGCAGTAGTTTAGCGCCCCCTGCTGGAGAGCTGTTGTCCGATCCCACGCGATTAGGCTAGCTCTGCAGGGATTGCTGTAACCTGCTAGCGGATTGTCTTGCAGTGAGTGGGTCTTCCCGACCCTCTAGGCCACTGTCCTCTGGATCAGAACTGCCTTTCCATCCCACCCTCAGACACCACTCTCCCACCCTTGACCCGTTCCTTTTGATGAGTGAAGAAATCAGGGAGTCCAGCACCCGGAGCTCTGTCGAGGACATACTAATGTCCCTGTACTGAACCTCAAGGGGCGCAACGCCAGAGTAGACGCTTTTGGCGCGAGAGAGACGGACTTCACTTGAGTCACCCGTGTGCTGAAAAGCAGGGCGTTTAGGACCCAGGGGAAGCTCCTGGGCGGCTCCTGGGCAGTGAGAGATTCCCCCCTCCCTCCCCTGGTGCGCGGCTCAGATGTCCTGTGTAGTCTGTAGTCATCTGTAGTCGTGGCTCTGGCGCTCTGCATCCTCCATCTGCAGCAGCAGGGGCTGGTGGCACAGGCCCCTGCCCAGACCCTTTCCTCAAACCCATGTTTCAGTCCTAACCCGGCTGCCCTCCCCGTCGGGGGCCATTTCTCGGTGCCCTTTGCCCGACCCTTCCAACTCGGGCCGCCATGAATGACCAGTATCACCGGGCCGCCAGGGATGGCTACCTGGAACTCCTCAAGGAGGCCACCCGGAAGGAGCTGAATGCCCCCGACGAAGATGGCATGACCCCCACCCTCTGGGCTGCCTACCATGGCAACCTGGAGTCGCTGCGTCTCATTGTGAGCCGAGGGTGAGTATACCCTCTGCCCAGCCAGCAGGCACCCGTAAGAACCCTGTGTTCTGAACCTCATGGCATCGCTTACCCTTCCTTTTCCCTGAGGTGCCCTCTTCCGTATGGATAGCCTCTAAGGTGGTGCAGCCTGCCACACTTTGAGAGACACACGTGGAGGGGAGATCAGCTGAGACTTGTGACACTTGGGAACTGTATGTAGGGCTTCGAGGAGAGGAACTAAAATGAGGGGGTGTCTATGATTATGGGATGGGGGCTGCAGAGTAAGTCAAAGGTCAAAGACATTGCTGGGTTGGGGGTACCTGGAGGCAAGAATGAGGGGAAGGTGAGAACCAGCGAGAAGGCTGAGAAGTCTCCAAGGACCTACAAGTGGGGGCCAGAAAGGAGAGACCTTCACTGCCTACTCCCCAACCTGGGAGTCAAAAGGCTGCCCCACAGCACCAATGGCTCCCACAGGACGAGTCTCCCACTGACCTGCGTCTTCTCACCACTTCACTCCTGAGATTTATGGGCACCGTCCACACTACCAAATGTCACTGGTTCAGCCGGTGATGAACTCTCTGTACCCCTCCCCCACTGCAGGACCTAGGAGTGGGAAGCCATGGTGTGTGGAGGGAGCATCTGCCCCGACCCTCCCTCTGGAGTTGTCCTGGGAGGGAGGGTGGGCACAGAGTCCACCTGGAGGGGTCAAGCAATGAAGGATCCAGGGTCGCCGAAGTGAGTTGGGGGAAGGGAACTAAATCACATTACTTGAAATATCCTAACATCAACAGTTTGCTAGGGCTGGCCCCATACTGGTGTGGCCTGGACAGGAAAAGGATGCCTGCCCCAAGAGGGCTCATGTGAATGATTCAGGTTCTAGGGGTCAAGGGGAGGGGCAGGGATTGTACTGGCCCTGGTATTTGGAGTGCCTGAGTACATGGGTGAAGGGTTTCTTTCTCCCTCTGACAGCTCCCTGGGTCTGTCGGGATTAGACTGTTAGGCACTTAGAGGCCAAGACTCCAGCAGGACATACAGTGTATCATTCCCCTGTGCATCCGTCTGAGAGACTCACGGAGTCTCACGCAGGGGTGTAAAGGAAAGAGGGCTTGTCCTTGGCTCTCCAACGCCCTCGAGGCAAGGATTTGTACTTAATGAGGGAGGGTCTGTGGACTTGGCAATCAGAGGGGCAAGCTGAAGTGGGGGTGGGGTGGGAGGTGTGCTGGGAGGTGTGGAGACAAGGGAGTGATTCTTTCCCCAGCTCTGGGCTGGCCTTGTGGCCTCATTAGTGTGGAGCAGGGCCCTGTGCTAGGACCTGAGAGAGAGAGAGAAGCAAGATTCCCAGAGAAGCCAGCAGGAGCTGGGCTATGGGCCGGAGTCAGACCCGGAGGACATTACAGAGGGTTGCTGGAGGGCGCCAGGCCACCGGCTTCAAAGGACAACCTGAACAAGGGAGAGCAGTACAGTCAGGTCTCAGGCCCTCTTCCTTTCCAGTTCTGGCTGTCCCCACAGTCCCCTTCTGGCCCAGGCCAAGACCCGACACCTGCTCTAACACTGGCGTTGCCAGGCCTGGCCCTGCTCCCTGCAGACATGGCGGTGCCCACTGCATGCCAGCACGCACCCTCTCACGCTCTTCCAGGCTTAAGCGCAGCACACACCACCCTCTAGTCTTCTCACACAGTCACCCTGCAACATGTGGCTTCACAAACTACCTCACCCGCCTAGAGACCCAGACTCAGCCCTGGCCCACCACCTCTCTGGGCCAGCTCCCCGCAGGGCCCATGAATAATTCACTCTTTTCTTTCAGCGCATCAAATATTTATCCCCTGAGATTCCCAGCCCTCCCTTCTGTAGAGGAAGGCCCGCCCCACCCCGCCTCCTAGGCAGCCCCGCCCCTTTGTAGGTTGGACCATCCCCCACATCTCCACACCACCACACTCCCACACCCCGGTGCTGTGCTCAGTCCTGATACATCTGTTGGCTCATCTCCTCGGAGTCTAGGCCTCAGCCCCATAGATTTCTTTAGGGCAGTGCTTCTCAACCTTCCTAATGCTGCGACCCTTAATACAGTGTTGTGGTGACCCCCGAAGCGTAAAATTACTTCGTTGCTACTTCATAACTATAATTTTGCTACTGTTATGAATCGTAATGTAAATATCTGATATACAGGATATCTGATATGCGACCCTATTGGGTTCGCGATTGAGAACCTCTGCTTTAGGGGATGCTGTGCTGCAGGCCCAGGATGCTCTCAATGTCTTTGGGTTTTCCTTTTTTTTTTTTTCTGGTTCCCCCCAACCCAGATTTCTTATACCTCCAACCTGAGCCCAAGGTCTGGCTTGCTAAAAGGACTCATCCTTCCTCTCAGGGGTGATCCGGATAAGTGTGACATCTGGGGAAACACACCCTTGCATCTGGCAGCTTCCAATGGCCACCTGCACTGCCTGTCCTTCCTCGTGTCCTTCGGGGCCAACATCTGGTGCCTGGACAATGACTACCACACGCCACTGGACATGGCCGCTATGAAGGGCCACATGGAGTGCGTGCGCTATCTGGACTCCATCGCAGCCAAGCAGAGCAGCCTCAACCCCAAGCTGGTGGGCAAGCTGAAGGACAAGGCCTTCCGCGAGGCAGAGCGGCGCATCCGCGAGTGCGCCAAGATGCAGCGCAAGCACCACGAGCGTATGGAGCGGCGCTACCGGCGAGAGCTGGCGGAGCGTTCCGACACGCTCAGCTTCTCCAGTCTCACGTCCAGTACCCTGAGCCGCCGGCTGCAGCACCTGACGCTGGGCAGCCAGTTGCCCTACTCGCAGGCCACACTGCACGGCACGGCCAAGGGCAAGGCCAAGATCCAGAAGAAGCTGGAGAGGCGCAAGCAGGGGGGCGAGGGCACCTTCAAGGTCTCCGAGGACGGGCGCAAAAGCGTCCGGTCGCTCTCGGGCCTGCAGCTAGGCAGCGATGTGATGTTTGTGCGCCAGGGCACCTACGCCAACCCCAAAGAGTGGGGCCGTGCCCCACTCAGGGACATGTTCCTCTCGGATGAGGACAGCGTCTCTCGTGCCACACTGGCTGCCGAGCCTGCCCACTCGGAGGTCAGCACCGACTCAGGCCACGACTCCTTGTTTACTCGCCCCGGTCTGGGGACGATGGTGTTTCGAAGGAACTATCTGAGCAGCGGGCTGCACGGGCTGGGCCGCGAGGACGGGGGCTTGGACGGGGCAGGGACACCGCGGGGTCGGCTGCAGAGTTCCCCCAGCCTGGACGATGACAGCCTGGGCAGTGCCAACAGCTTGCAGGACCGCAGTTGCGGGGAGGAGTTACCCTGGGATGAGCTAGACTTGGGTTTGGATGAGGACTTGGAGCCTGAGACCAGCCCCTTGGAGACTTTCCTGGCTTCCTTGTATTTGGAGGACTTTGCCTCCCTCCTGCGGCAGGAGAAGATTGACCTGGAGGCCCTGATGCTGTGCTCAGACCTCGACCTCCGCAGCATCAGCGTGCCCCTGGGGCCTCGGAAGAAGATTCTGGGGGCGGTGAGGAGGCGCAGGCAGGCGCTGGAGCGCCCACCGGCCCTGGAGGACACAGAGCTGTGAGTGCAGTATGGGAGAGGGGAGCTGCCTTTTCAGTAATGGGAGGGGGCTTAACACCTTATTCCACAAAAATCAAAGCTGTCATCAACTACAAGAGGTCCATTATCACCAGCTCAGAAACAAACAAAACAACTAGTCAGTTTACTAATTGGAGGCTTTCTTATCATAGCTGATACAGTTTGGGGGGGGGGGGGGGGGGGGGGGGGGGGGGGGGAATGAGCATTTTAGTACAGGTGGGATACATGCAGAGTAATCATGGCTAGGATTTTAAAAGCCTTTCAGACAGGGTCTCCTGGAACCCAAGCTGGTTTTAAACTTGTTGTGTAGCTGAGAATGACCTTGAATTTCTGATCCACCTTCCAAGTGCTGGGGTCTGAACCCAGGCTTTGTGCATGCTAGGCAAGAACTCTCTACGGACAGGGCTATATTCCCAGCCCCAAAGCTGGGATGTTTTTGAGCCCTGCCACTTTCCAGGTCCTTGAGCAAATGTTTTTGTTGAATCCTGAGTTCCATTCCCAGTGTGCCACAGGTGAGCCAGTGGAGGATCAAGGATTAGACTACAGTTCACCCCATGCCTCATCATGGTTCCCTGCGGAGATGACCTGATCTTGGGTTGGGTTTGGCTCTAGAGCCTGGGGAGCAGCCAACTGCTCTGGGATGGAGGTGTGTCACCAACACCTCATCTCAACTGCCCACACCCTCAAGGCAGATGTGTTTTATCTACTGTCCCCAAGCCCTGCTCCCAACAGGTCCAACAGCAGCCTTGGAGGCACAACTGCGTGTTTAGAAAAGCAATCATAGCAGCTCAAAGCCTCGCCTGTCCCTCCTGTCCACTAGAGCATCCCACAAGCTCACTGCCCTTCCGTTTGGTATCTAAGGCCTTTTACCTCAAGTGCCTGGCTGTGAGAAGGCAGTCTGGCTCACAATTCAGGGAATGGGGGAGTCAGCGTCCCCTTTCCTGACCACCAGCCTGAGGAGAGAGGGGGTAGCTAAGTCATCGGAGTGGCTGGTCTTGGAAGGAAATGATAACTTGAGGGCCATCTTCTAAACCCGGGCTCTGTCTGTCTCTCTCTCCACAGATGAAAGGTGCTCCTCTCCTCGGACCAAAGTGAATTAATTGCAAGTTGCCACAACCCGTGGTGGGGACCAGAGGTCCTCACCATTGCCATTCCTGCAGCCTCTTCTCCAAGAGCAAAGGTCACACGGGTCATCTCCCTCAAAACCCTGTCCACACTCTGAAGGAGAGGTGTAGCCTCTCCAGGCCACATTCCAGAGCACCACTTCGGAGCAGTGTTGGAGCCCCTGAGCCACCTCATTGAGAAAGCCCTGAATTACGAGAGGATTGGTGCTTAGGGACTGATTGGTCCTGGGGGCTAGATGACATCAGACCTGAGTTAGAAATAGAACGTGAAGGGGGGGGCAGCTTGACCTGTTGCAGGTACATCACCTCCCCACCCACCCATCCTCTCCAGCCCTTCTTGGGGGTGGGGTGGGGTCCTGTTCTTTTTCAGGCTGGAAACTTATTGCTTCCTGCTTATTGTAATGGAAGAGTTTGGGTACCCCCTCCTCATACACCCAAGAAGGGGGGTTTCTCAGCCAGACTCTTCAGCCAAATGCCTGGTCTTTCACTCCCTAGCACATCCCCTCTCACAAAAGACCAGTCCCTTCTCTTTCACCCACTGGTCATGGCCACAGCTGGAGAGCCAGGCTGGGTAGACTGGTGTAACTGGTACTTTCCCAGTTCATTCTGGGATCCCAGACTGTCTCCTTTAGCTTCACCCTACTCCACTGTGCAGCCTGGTTTCCCCAGGGCCTCCCTAGACCAGGGGGCCTAGAAGCAAGGTGCGTCAGTATTGTGGCCTCCAGGCCTGGAAGTTGAGGCTGCCTGACTGTAGAATCACAATTGCTAACTGCCTCAGAGTCTCCCAGGCCTAGACAGGCAGGGGCTGGACACAGTCTGTGTCAGGCCCAGTGTGGGAAAGCTCTGTGAGAAAGATTCTGGAAGAACCTGAGGTCCTGATCATGCCCTGGCTCCCAAGGCACTCTCTCTCTCTGTATGGTGTGTGCACATAGGGTGTGTGTATTTTGTGTGAATTTATATATTAGTGTGAATATAGGTGTGTGTGTGTGTGTGTAGTGTGCATATAAGGTGTATGCATTGTGTGTGTGTGTGTGTGTAGTGTATATGTGTAGTGTGCATATAGGGTGTGTGTAGTGTGTGTGTGTGTGTGTGTGTGTGTGTGTGTGTGTTGGGATTGGTCAGAGGATTTCCCTCAGGGTCTGGAGGGGCCTGGGCTACTCTTGACTTAGCATGGATCATGGAGAAGTGGGAATGCACTGTGTGTCCAGTCCTGTGATGGTATGGAGATGAAAACCAGAGCAAAGTCTAGTTCAGAAGGAGGTCCTCAGAGTGTGTCCTCGTGGCTCTTCCACCACACCAAGGTTAGAGATGTGGTTAAGTCCCTCAGGAGCCACATGCATGCAGGGTCACACCCAGCCCCCCCCCCCCCCCCGCCCCGCCCCTCCTCCTTGTCAGCAGTGAACTTGCATCCCACCCTGGACTTGAGCTCAGAGAGCAGGGAGTGTGCACAGCCTCTAACTCCTCCTTGAGCTCCCTTGGGCAGAGGAAAGAACCCAAAGACCTCTCTGTGTTCCATCTGGAGGTGCACTACCCATGCACACGCAGTTCTGAGTGTGGAGGAGGCGGCTCCTTTCCCACCACCACCCCGAGTCCACCCCCACCTAGCCTTCTTGTTTTCTGGGCCCAGGCCTGGGGCCACCTCCAAGTGCCGACTCATCTTTCTCAGAGCCCCCAGGTACTGCTGTTCCTCACCTCTTCCCCTCCTGGTTCTCCCCGCACTGGGGTGGCCAGATCTGTGATCCCCACCGTTGTATCCTAAACCCTTCCTCGGCTCATTATATTTTTTTACAGCATGTTTTACACTGGTGTTGTGCTTGTGTTCTGCTCAGTGGGCACTGGGAAGTGGGTGGGAGAGAAATGGGGTGAAGAGAAACTGAGGGTTGGAGGTGGGCAAATGTGGGGTCTGTTCGTCGGAGGGTTCCTTGAGCCCTCCACCTCTGTACATGTCTGCAGGGTCATTCCCAGCATCCCTGGGCCATTGCCCTCCTATGCTCTGACCCCAAAATCTGCAGCAGCTGAGGGCAGGTTAGCACTGCCCCTTCCCACCAGGCCCACCAGGGCTCTCTCAGTAGTCAGCAAGGAGTCATCCTCCTGAGGTTGCTGCCTGTCACCCAGGAGCTGAGCCTTCTCATCCTTGCAGACTCCAATGGAGGGGGGGGGGGTCCTCAATTCCCTCACCTAGCTCTGCTAAGTCTTTTGGGGTTCCAGATTAATACTCTCTTCTTTCAAGGATGTTTTCCCAAGTGGGTGGGCAGAAGGCTATGATTTCTTAGCCAAGTCTGGGGTCACCTTGTTCCATCCCTAATGATGTGCCTGACCCTGTACCAATTAGAAAGGTACATAGGATAGAGAAGCTGGTGGGTTACCTAGCAACCGTCCAGTGGTTCTAGGCTACTTGTCTCCACTTTACAGATGAGAAAATTGAGGCCCTCAGAGGTTAAAGGTCAGAGGTGAAGAACACAGGTCTTCTTGGGGACACAGTCCTACCTACACCCAAGTCACCAAGAGGACCAAGACACCGTCCTGCCAGCCAGGCTTACACAGCGTGTGCAGTTGTGACCACTGCTGGCCATCTCAATTATCGCACCTCCCTCTGGGAAGGCACACTGGTCCTTGCCAAGACTGTGCGGGAGAGGACATAGGGGGTGAGAAAGACTCGGAAAGACAAGACAGAGTGGGTTGGGGTGTAAGTGTCCAGGCAGAGTGGATGCAATAGGAGCGTGGACCTCCAGGGGCCAGTGCGGCTCAAGGATGAATGGGATCCTGGGGCGGCAGTAGCTGGCCAAGATTCAAGTACGATAAAGGGAAGAATTTTACAGTCGCTTTGGTTTTTTTTTTTTTTTTATGGTTTTTTGAGACAGGGTTTCTCTGTGTAGCTTTGCGCCTTTCCTGGAACTCACTCTGTAGCCCAGGCTGGCCTCGAACTCACAGAGATCCGCCTGCCTCTGCCTCCCGAGTGCTGGGATTAAAGGCGTGCGCCACCAACGCCCGGCTCAGCCGCTTTGGTTTTATCTCATTCCCCCAAAGAGTAAATTGATCCTTGCTTCATGGAGAACATGTGCTTATAATATGGAGGCCAGTGAGATGGCTTAGGGGGAGAAGGTGCTTGATGCCAAGTCTGGTGGCCTGAGTTTTGTCCCCAGGACCCATGTGGTGGAAGGAGAGAACTCCCATAAGTTGCCCTCTGACCTGCTATAGGACACACACACACACACACACACACACACACACACACACACACACACTCGCACACGCGCACACACGCACACACTAAGTAACTAACTAAATGTAATCCAAACAGAACCTTCTCATGACAGATAAAAGTTGCATAATACAACATTGTGTCTCTTGAACTGGAGAAACGTACCACATTCTTATGCTTCTGTGTTTTACAAATGGCCTGGAAAACTCCTCGATCCATCGTGCATACAGCCTTTCATTGAAAAACAGGACTTTCTACAAATTTAGAAAAACTAATGATTCTTAGTTCTGGGATTTGAATCTGGTGATGTTTCCTGGAAAGCCTACACAAAGCACATGTACACACATTCATGTACACGTGCTCACACTCACTCATATCCAAATTTGCTCTTAATTTTAGACAGTTTATGGCCAGAATCTGAAGAGACCCAGGGACCCTGGATTAGAAAGCCTTGGGCTGGGCCTGGAGGGATGGCTCAGCAATTAAGAGCACTTACTGCTCTGGCAGAGGACCTGGGTTTGGTTCTCAGCACCCACACAGCAGCTCACAACCATCTGTAACTCCAGTTCCAGGGGATCCAACGCCCTCTTCTGGCCTCTGCAGGCACTGCACACATGTGGTACACAAATATACATGGAAGCAAAACGCTTACACACATAAAATAAAAATAATTTAAAAAATGGTTAGATGGCTGTAAAATTAGTGTGTTATAATGAAAGTAGTGATGCGGTGGAGGTAGGTATAGGGTGAATTAGTGTCAGAGCGCTCTTCCTAGTATATGATTAACTCTCTCATTATGTACGGGCCCAGAGGGAAGGAGCTGGTCAAATGCCATACCACAGCCACGGGGCAACAGCTCAACTCCTGATGCCTTATGAGGGATTCTCAGTTACATGTCTCCATGTTATGACTGACCGGATTTCCTGACCGTGATTTCCCTGTTGACGCGAAACATGCTTGTATCAACTTCTTTTAAATAATCCAAGTGAGGAGATGACTGGGCTCAGGGGAGAACCTGGTCTGTACAGCAGAACGGACCTGCCTCTCCAGCTGTGTGGCTTTGTGTAAGTGACCTCCCTCGGTTCTCTCTTTATGCATAGAATAGGCATTATAATCATAGTGGTCACCCACAGGTTATTAGGGTGAGGTGAGTGTTAATGTACCGTAAACACACCTGATACTTAGTACACCCCAGTTACTAATGATCACAGTCATTGTTGGTCTGAGAAGGGCCCAGGGGGGTACTACTCATATTTGTGATTTTCACAGCTATCCAGTAGATGTGTCCTAGACAACCCCAGGGAACAGCCTTCCCTCCAGGCTTGCTTCTAAGAACATGGCTCACCCTTATTCTCAACACCACCCTGGCTCCCAGTGGTGGGAACACTAGAGGCATCTTTATCATCACACCAGGAAGGGGTGCTGACAATCCAGCCTAGGGAACAGACAGAGTGGCAGAGCTGGACCTGCCCCATCCAGTGGGAGAACCCAGGGAAGGCCAGCGGGGTTCTTGGAATGTCCAAGGAGCTAAGTGTCTTTTCCGGAGGAGGAGTTTCCCTCATTACGCCAGGCAGGATCTGAACTTGAAACTTTATCAGAAGGATCCCTTGGGAGGTGGGTACATGGGTATAGGTATGAGCTGCAGTTCATAGTTGAAGACATGGAATTTCGTGGAAGCTATGATATATATATATGTATATGTATATATATACATTTCTGATACATATGATATGAAATATGATATAATAAGTATATATATGAACATAGATGAATTATGACATGACATATACAATATAAAAGAGAATATTATATATTCTTTTTCTGAGAAAGGGTCTTTCCATGTACTGCTGACTGTCCTGGAACTTGCTATATAGACCAAGCTGACCTTGAACTCACAGAGATCTACCTGCCTCTGCCCCCCAAGTACTGGTATTATAAGAATTATAATCACCACACTTGATTGTTTTCAAGTTTTTATCAATTATTAAAATTTATAAAGTGTCTAGAACATATGTTAAGTACTGTATACTTATTTAACCCTAACAATAAAATCTCAACCCTTGGGCTGGAGAGATAGCTTAGTGGTTAAGAGCGCTTCCAGAGGGTGACTCTTCCAGAGGACTCAGGTTCGGTTCCCAGCACCCACAATGCCTCTCACAACCATGTATAACTTGGGTTCCAGAGGATTCCATGCTCTCTTCTTGTCTTTGTGGACACTGCACACATGTGGCACACACACACACACACACACACACACACACACACGCATGCACGCACGCACGTATGCACGCACGCATGTAGGCAAACATTTGTACACATAAAATACAAATAAAACTCTGACCCTTGTTTATGGAGTAAGTAACTACATTGTCATTATCCCCATTTTACAGGTGGAAGGGCAGAGGCTCAAAGCTGTGAGAGGAGTCAAGTGAGATTTCCTTGATGCTGAAACAGGCAGCCTGAGCACAGGGCATGCACCTTGGTGAGGAATACCTGAGCATGCTTGAGGTCCTGGGCTGGTGCCAGGCTCAGCCACAGATGGGGCAAGGGACCCCAGTAACTTCAGTAACTCAAGTGTATATATCATCTGCTGCACGGTGCTCAGCCCTGAGAGGTGGGATGGAGAGCAGACAAGATGGGTTGTGGGGCCCCCCGCAGGATGCTGGGGGTAGGCGTTTGGGGAGACAAATGCATCCATCTCAAGCCTGCTGAGACGAGGGCGGGGGCTGGGGGAACAGTTTTGTCCCAACATTGGAGCCTGTCTCTCTCTCCTGTCATCATTCTCTTGGTCCCATTTTACTCTGGGATACCAGGCCACTGGTCTTTTTCTTTTCCTCCCCATCCCCAGTGTCTCTCTGTCTCTGTCTATCTCTGTCTCTGTCTCTCTATCTGGGTCTCTGTCTTAATGCATTGCTCAGGCTAGCCTATGACCTCAAATTCATTGTATAACCCAAGCTAGCTTTGAACTCATCTTCCTGCTTCAGAAACCTCTCAGGTTTCTGGGTTTGTAGCTGGGCACCGTCACGGGGCACTCTTTCTGTCTTTCCTTCCATCTGTCTGTCTCCCATCCACTCAGGCTCTGTGTTCTCTTTGTGAAGTCCCTGACTGTCTCTGGTTGAGCAGGAGCCTGTAGGCCAGCATTTCCTTCAAGCACTGCTTCCTCCCCACACCCTGACCTCACTCACACCTTGGAAGCTTGTGAGGCCTCTCTGAGAGAATCCACTGTGCCTGCAGGGAGTCCAGTGTGCAGGGCACTGAAGCTATGCCTGAGATGCATCAGAGACGGTCTGAGAGCTGGTCATGCCACAGATTTGATACTAAATAGCCATGACCTGGTTCAGTCACAAACTCTACAAAATGGATCTCAAGTTGTCTTCCCAGTGTGAGGTTATCGTGGGGCCTCTGGACACATAGTACACGTGTGGAATCTAGTCCGGCCTCCCGCTGCTAGTGAGTCACACCTATGTGACCCAGACACACTAGTAGTGACATTCACTTGGTCTATTGTTATAGAACAAACGGAAAGGCTGTTGTTATTTCCATTTTTTTTTCACATGAGGAAATTGAAGGGCAGAGATATACGTAAAAGGTACTAAACTCACACCACTGGGAAGGGGTGCTGTTAGAAACCCATCCTAGGCACCCAGGCTCCACAAAACTTATGCCCTGACTTTTCTCTGGGTGACCAGTGGATGGGAGGTTCCCAGTCTTGGGAGGGGGTGGGCAGTAGGGAAGGAGCTGGTACAGTGATGCACCCCTGTAATCCTAGCACTTATAAGGACAAAGCAGGATGACTCAGAGTTTGAGGCCAGCCTGGGCTACATAAAGAGACCCTGTTTAAAATAAAATAGAGCTTATGATGGTTCAGTGGCTAAACACACTTGCCACACAAGCCTAGTGGCCCGAACTGGGTCCCCGGAGTCCAGGTAAAGAAGAGAAGCAACTCCATAGAGTTGTTTGGCCTCCGTGCATGCTCTACCTGTGGGCAGAGGTACCAGGATGGTGAGATTTGAACCCCAAACTCTCAGTCTCTCTCCATCCCATTCCTTAGCACCTCCCCATCTCCCCTCAGTACAGGCCTTGTCTACGCCATTCACTGGCCAGGAGCAGGGGCTCAACTGGTCAGACCTGGGGAGATGTGGTGGGAAACATCTGTCTCTCATCCTCCACTTCCTTGCAGCCGCCACTCAGGCAGCCCCTGGAGGGAGCAGCCGGCTCTGGAGAGTGTGAGTGTGGTGCAGTGCGGGTATCATCTGGTTTCTCTGCAGATATGGCATGGGTCTGGAGCTTTCCTGGAAGGCTGTGTTTATCTGTGAGCTGAGCATGTGTGTGTCTACGATTTTGCTCATTTGTCTGTGCCTCAGTGTCTCCGGCTTCCCAGGAGAGGGGTGTGTGTGTGCGCGCGCGTGTTCTCACAAAGGGCCGAATCTGCATCACTTTGTTTGGAGTCTAATTTTAGATTCTTCCTCCTGTCTATTATCTATTTTTAGGGGCCCATCTCCTTCCAACTGGAAGATCCAAATTCCCAGACACTCCTGGCCCCACCCCTCCTCCTGAGTCAGGGCCCCACAAAACTCATGCCCTAACCCCACTCTGGCTGACTGGCTTGTGTGGGGGAAGGTTCCCAGTCCTTGGGAGGGCATGGACAGTAGGCAGAGAAGGACCAGTATTCTAGAAGACAGGGGTAGCAGGGGACCAATCAATTTTGGGGACACACAAGCTGCTGGTGTCTTGGAGAGGATTCCCCTATGTTAGGGTATCTAGCCAGGAGGCATAGCCTGTCCCTCATAAGGATGGTGGGTCCTCTTTTCCAATCTCTCATGTTCCCACCTGTGAATGGGGATAGCTATAAACCCCAATTATAGCCAGTTGTGAGGTTAAAAACGAGTGCTTAGCTCAGTCTTCAACCTCTCCAGGTGGAGGATCAGCCTGGAGACCCGGAGGACGGGAGTCTGGGTATCAGCCAGACCTGGGCATCCCTGCTCTGATGACAGTGGGAGCTGGCATGCTGAATGGTCCCCAACCCCCCATATGGTTTGTGTGGAATATTCTAGAACAGAACTGGGAAGCGCCATCAAACTCCTGAGGTCCCAGATTTCTCTATACATACATGTGCACCTGTATGCATGTGTGTGTGCACACACAGGGAGGCATGGGCCAGGAGAGGAGCTGGAGGAGTACACAGTGTCTCCTTGTGAAACGGTCATCTGTTATCAGCATCTATACCAGTGCACATCAGGTTTAAGCTATTTCAACAATTCAGTAACACAATGCTATTAGAATCACCATAGCACAACAAGCGTATTTGGATGAACTCCACCTCAAGCGCAAGCCCAGGGTGCTCACTGATGGCCACAGCATGGTCATCTTGCTCCTCTCCAGGAACCCAGCTTCATCCCTTCCACCTTAACTTTCTTAGGAACCGGAACCGTTTACCTAAGGACACATAGCAAGTCCAAACCTTGCCCTAGATGCTGCTCTTGGTTTCCCTCCACATAGCTCACAGTCCTTGCTCCCTTCCAGCTCAGCTATTGCATCCGTCAGGCCCATCTGTACCTCATAGGAGACAGCACCACTGCCCTGATGTGAGGGGAGGGAACCTGTGGTCCCTGGAAGATGCCAGGAGGTCCAGTTCTGGGTTCTGAAGGGTCTAACTTGTCCTGTAACTTTGAGGCGCATCCTGGGCTACAGATTCTTTCTCTGTAAGGTGGGGAGAGGCTGGGAGACCTTGGCACAGCAGCAGAGTCCTTGCTGGCTCCAGGCCTGTTTTCTTCTTCTCCTCCTCCCTCTTCCCTGTTTCCCTGAGCCATCACTCACCCGTCTTTGTCCCCACAGAACAGCTGGCAGCCAGGAAGGCTGGCTGGAAGTAGAGGCAGCGTCCTTGGAGGTGAGGCTTGGTGCCTAGATGCTGAGGATATATAGTCTTGTCCTGTTGGAGCTGGGGAAGCTGGGGGAGCTTGAGGTGTTAGTCCCAATCTCTACTGGCTAGGAGCTGAGCCATGAGCCCCACCACTTCTTTCCTGGCTTGCACAGCCTCACCCTGGTGAATAATGCCAGTTGCCTGGGGAGCTGGGCCCCACTGGGTCTTTGATGAGTTGGGGGAGGTATGAATGGGTGGGGACAAGGAAGCACTAAAGACTCAGCCAAGTAGGCTCAGGTAGTAGAAATGGTTAAATTGCTAGTAATAGGTAGTATCCCTGTCCCTCCAGGGCTCGATGTCCATCTGCCTCTCAGGAGCCCCATTTGGGCTCTGGGCCAGGGCGGGACTCTGGCTCACCCCACCCCAGCCACAACAATAATTAACCCCATGAACTCAGCACATAAAGATCCAAATCACAGAGGGGAGGAATCATCGATGTCCCAAGAGGGGAAACTCTGGAGGCCCCAGGAGGGCACCCCTGGATTTCTAGCTTCACCCTCCCCCCCCCTCCGTCACTGCCTGGGTGGCACTCCACTCCACTCAGGGAGTGAAGGTCTACTTGACTCTGACAGGCAACATCTCTGTCGTCTGATTTTGTTGTTGTTTGTTTTCTCTGAGGTAGGAATTCTCTGTGTAGCCCCAGCTATCCTGGAACTCACCCTGTAGCCCAGGCTGGCCTCAAACTCACAGAGATCTGCCTGCCTCTGCCTCCCGAGTGCTGGGCTTAAGGGCATGCACCACCATGCTTGGCTGATTTTTTTCCCCAATCTCCAATCTCCTCTTTCATTGTCTATAGCCTATTTATCCGCACCCCTCCCATCTACTCTGCAAATGCCTCCCGTGGTGAGCACTGTGGGAGGTTCCAGGGGAGCAAGGTCCCCCAGACAGGTAGGACTTGCTGTGTGTCCGGCTTCAGCCCCTTCTCTTCCTGGCTTTGCTTGTTGACTGGCTCATTTGTGCTGTTGCTGCAGTGAACTGGCCCTGAAGGCTGATGGTGTATCAGCTGGGGATGCGTGAGACATCATGGAGGAAGTCAGGGGACAGTAAAGAAGGCCTGGGGAGGGGTCCTCGACCTCAGGAGTGAGCCCACGTGTGGCTGGCCATTGGGAAGAGACAGGACGTGCAGTTTTCTTTCATTAGTTTTGAAAGATTTTGTTTTTAATTCTGTATATATGTGTGTGGGGAGAGGGTTGTGTACATTTTTGGAGATGAGAAGAAGGTGTCAGAGGGAGTCGCAGGTGGTCACAAGCCTCCTGGTGTGGAGCTGGGAACCAAACTAGAGTCCTCTGAAAGAGCAGAACAGGGACCTCTCTAGGCTCTCCCTCCCTCCCTCCTTCCCTCCCTTCCTCCTTTCCTTCCTCCCTTCCTTCCTCTCCCCCTCCCTCCCTCCCCCTCCCTCCCTCCCTCCCTTCCTTCCTTCTGTCTGTCCGTTCTTCCTTCCTCCCTTTCCTTTTCTCTTTCTATTGTGCTACATTATTTTATTCTCATTAATTTACCAGCTAGGATTTCGCTCTGTAGCCTTGGCTGACCTGGAATTTGATACGTAGACCAAGTTGGTCTTGAACTCACAGACATCTGCCCGTCTTTGACTCCTAAGTGCTGAGATTGAAGGCGAGGCCATGTCAAAGGGCTGAATTGTGCTTGTTTACCTCAACACAATGAGCTCCAGGTCCACCCGTTGTCTTGCAAATGCAATTTCACTCTTTTTATGACTGAATAAAACTGCGTTATGCCTCCGTCCCACACTTTCGTTATCCATTCATCAGCTGATGGACATCTGGGCTGCTTCAACATCTGGGCTGTGGTGAACAGTTCGGCATAAACCTGGATGTGCAAGTACCTCTGCGGAATGCCCCAAGCCCTTTGAGGAAGTACCCAGGAATGATGTAGCTGGGTCTTAAGCTGGTTCTGTTTCCAGCTTTCGGAGGAATCTCCATACTGGTTTCCATAATGGCTACACAATGTTATGCCCTTTCCCCGCCTGGGTACATGGGGGGGGGGGGAGGGGGAAGCTCCAAGTCTGCATGTGGGTTAGTGGGGCTGTCTGCCGAGTTCTGACCTGTGGGTCACTGGGTAGAAGTAGCTTGTGCCATTTCTAGGCCTAAAGCTCTCCCTTCTGCTGTGTGTCAATTATAGCAGCTCAGTGTTGGGAATGTAGTAACTGAAGGGTGGATGGGGATCTGTTCTATAGTCCAATCTCCAAGCCAAACTTCCCTCGTCATGAGTTCAGCCAGGCCTCTTTGTAAAAGATCACCACACCTGGGTTTGTTAAATATTTATTATATGCAATACTCATGGAGATCTGCCTGCCTTCTGAGTGCTGGGATTAAAGGTGTGCATCACCACTGCCTGGCTGGGTACATGCTTTCTAATGCAGCTGCTTTAGAAACCAAACTGTCACCCACACTTTGTAAGTAAGCCTGACAAGCGCATTAATTCCTCAGGGTAAGCTTTGGTGGAATTTAATTTTGGTTTGTCATTGGAAGCTTGGAAGCAGGTAGATATTACCTATAGACAATCCCCCAGCAAGGGAGAAAATTCTCCCAGCAGGGCATCCATGCCTGTCACTGTTTAGAGGAGGGCCCCTTGATTCACATGGTACTGTGGTGTAAAGAGACTACTCTGTACTGTCCTTAGCCATTAAGATACTGGGATGTCTGTATACTCACTAATACAGGCAGACCACACACACACACACACACACACACCCTTGATTCCTACAGCTGCATCACAGAGGCTCATTGCCAGGTAGTGTGTGGCCATTGAGACCTAAGGCCAGAGGTAGATGGCATGAGGTCTGAGGAGAGCGATACAGGAAGCTACAATTCTTGACATTTAATAAATATCAATAAAATGGGTTAAATGAGCCCAGCAGTGGTGGCACATGCCTTTAATCCCAGCACTCAGGAGGCAGAGGCAGGCGGATCTCTGTGAGTTTGAGGCCAGCTTGGTCTACAGAGTGAGTTCCAGGACAGCCTGGGCTACACAGAGAAACTTTGTCTTGAAAAAAAAAAAAAAGGAGTTGAATGAGTGTGGGGAGCCAGACTGAGCCATGACTTTCTCAGAGGCCCTGACAGAGGAGAAACAGACCTCTAGTTCTGTGTTCTTGTCCAGGAGTGGACTTCACAAGGCTGGCCTGGCACTGGATCTAGCCAGTGCTTCGAAGGTGTCAAGATTGAGGGTCTGAGGACCTTACTCTTCCCCCTGGGCTGTGGTTATCAGTCCTAAGGTGGCTGTGTCTGAGATGTCCTGTGTTCTTTTTGCCAACACCGTCTGATTTAGTTCTCCGCTGACCTTGGCCAGTTTCCCCTGCAAAGAGTATATAAGATACAGTACTTTTTAATAAATTTGCTTGGCATAAGTCGTCAGCTTACGCAAGACTGTCTGGTCCCAGCTATTGCTTTTGTCTTTTATTTTTCTCATCCTCTTCATTCCTTAATCCCTGGCCCTCCCACTTGACATCTCCCAATCAGGACCCTTATTCCTGCGAGTTTGGGTCAAACGAGCGAAATGCATGGGCAGAAGACCTGTGTCCTGACGGTGAGGTCTCAGACGTCCAGAAGATGGGTGGGTGTAAGACAATTACCCTGAGAATAAATACCTAGAGGTGAGAGGGGACAGGCCCTGTCTGAGTCAGAGGTCAATGAGTGGTCACTCTGACACAAGGAAAACAGTGACTGGAGATGAAGCTAGCCACTTAAAGGCCGGGCTGACTGCCACAGCTCCAGGTCCAAAGACCTCACGTTTGTGGAAAGTATCCACAGTCAAGGCTAGGGATGCGGCTTAGTGTAACTTGCCTGGCCTAGCATGAGGGAGAGCCTGGGTTCAATTCCCAATACTTCAAACAGAATCAAGTTGGGGTCGAGGGAGCGGCAAAAGTGTACAGTGTACATGTAACCGATCAGGATAGGGATAAAATAAGAAAAACTTCCTGTTGGTGTTTGTCCTAATTTCCTTTTGTTGCTGACCAGACTAATGGGGAGGAGGGTTTCTTTGGTCGACACTTCCATGTCACAGTCCATCTTTGAGGGAAGTCAGGACAGGAACTCAAACAGAAGGAACCTGGAGGCAGGAAAAGCAGCAGAGACCATGGAGAAGTGCTGCTCACTGGCCCAATTCCCTTGGCTTGCTCAGCCTGCTTTCTTACATAACCCAGGCCCACTATCTAAGGGATGGCAATGCCCACAGTGGACTAGGCCCTTCCACATCAATTAGTAATCAAGAAAATGCCCCCCAAACACTCCCACAGGTCAGTCTGATGGAGACAATTCCGTAAGACTAGCATAGCTGGGCGGTGGTGGCCCACGCCTTTAATCCCAGCACTTGGGAGGCAGAGGCAGTTGGATCTCTGAGTTTGAGGCCAGCCTGGTCTACAGAGCAAGTTCCAGGACAGCCAGGGCTATACAGAGAAACCCTGCCTCAAAAACCAAAATAAACAAACAAACAAAAAAGACTAGCATAATATTAATCTTACCTTTTTAAAATATTTATTTATTTTTTATTTTTACTTATTTATTTGGTTTTTTGAGACAGGGTTTCTCTGTGTAACAGCATTGGCTGTCCTGGAACTCACTCTGTAGACCAGCCTGGCCTCAAACTCACAGAGATCCACCTGCCTCTGCCTCCTGAGTGCTGGGATTAAAGGCATCCGCCACCATTGTCTAGCTATTTTTATTTTTTAAACGTGTTTGATAATACTAAGGCTCAGAGAGATTAAATGTCTCACCCAAGGCCACACAACTGGTGAGTGGTCTTGACTTCAGAGCCCAGTTATGCTTTTCACCTAGGCTGGGAATTGTGCAGACAGGTTGATGGGTTTCTATGGGGTAGAAACAGGCCAGGTGCAGGCATGGTTATACTTGGCTCTGGCTGTCTTGAGCATAGCCACAGGGCAGGAACCCATTCTAAGTAGAAGCACACAAACCTACTTGGGTATCTTCATGGGGCCCTCCAAGCCTATCACAAGGAGCCGGAGAGATAGCCTAGATTGGCATGGGCCTGTGGCCAAACCCTGAAGCCTATGTCCACCATCCTCACCTTTATGAACAGAACCGGAGGCAGGAAAGGGAGCAGAGAGGGCTGAGAAGACAGAATGGCGTGATAGAGCGGGATGGGAAGAGGCCTTATCCACACTCTTGCAGCAGCTGTTGGGGTCAAGTCAACGTCTTAGTCATCCACACATGATCACCTGCCAGCACCCACAGTCAAAGGAACCCACGTGCCCTGACTGCCATGCTTCATTGAACTGAACTGACAACTTCTACTTCTGATACATACTGTAAAAGAACTTTGTTTTTTAACCTTTATTCCATTTCACACTTCTGATATGCACTGTAAAGGAACTCTATTATTAATTTTTTAGCCTTTATCCCATTTGATGAATAGGCTCAGTGTCCTCTCTCTCCTCCAGCATGTACCCTAGTAGTGATTAAACTCAGGGCTTCACGCTTGCTAGGCAAGAACTTTCTCCCTGAGTTACGGCCACCTCCAAGAACTTTATTTTGAAAATACATTTTCTTTTTTAAAAATATTTACTTTTTTTCATTTTTTTTTTTTGAGACAGAGTTTCTCTGTGTAGTCTTGGTGTCTGTCCTGGATCTTGCTCTGTAGACCAGGCTGGCCTCGAACTCACAGAGATCTGCCTGCCTCTGCCTCCCGAGTGCTGGGACTAAAGGCGTGCGCCACCACTGCCTGACAAAATATTTGCTTACTTTATTTTATGTGTCTGAGCATTTGCTTGCATGAGCAAGCAAATTGTATGTATGAGCATGTGTGTGTGGTGTGTGGTATGTATAAGCATGTGTGTGTGGTGCCTTCAGAGTTCAGAAAAGTTCATCAGATCACCTGGAACTGGAATTATGGGTGGTTGTGAGCCACCATGTGTGTGCTGGAAACTGAAGCCAGGTCCTCTGCAACATGAAGAATAACAAGTGATCTCAACTGCTGAGCCCTAAAGTAATTTTATTTCAAACAAACAAACAAACAAACAAGCAAACAAACAAACAAACATAATTACATGGGCTGGAAAGATGGCTCAACTGTTAAAAGCCTGTATTGCTCTTAGAGAAGACCTGAGTTGGGTTTTTAGTTCCCATGTAGGGCAGCTCACAATTGCCTATAACTGCAGCTCCAGGGAGGATTCAGCACCCTTTTCTGGTATCTGAGGGCACCTGAACTCATGTGCATAAATCCACACACAGACACAGACACAGACACAGACACAGATACACACACACACACACACACACACACACACACACACACACACACAGTTAAAAAAGTAAAATAAACCTGGGTGATGGTGCCGCACCCTTTAAATCCAGCACCCAGGAGGCAGAAGCAGGCAGATCTTTGTGAGTTCGAGACCAACCCAAAGCAGTCAGGGCAGTTACACAGAGAAACCCTGTCTCCAAAAACAAAAACAAAGACCCAAGACCCAAACAATAAATACACACACACACACACACACACACACACACACACACTCACACACACACACACACATACACACACAATTTTGGTCATATGTGTGTGTATGTGTGTGTGTGTGTGTGTGTATGTATGCATGCCCAAAATACACACACACACACACACACACACACACACACACACATATCCCAGCACACAATGGTTGCTCATAACCATCCATATGAATATAAATTTTGGGCATACATATATATGAGTATACGCCCAAAATTTTAAAAAAGAGAAAACAAACAAGCAAATAGAATTGCAGGCTTGATGCTAAAAAGTTCCTCTACCATTCTGGGGCCTTGGGTTTGAGTCCCAATGTCACATAAAAGGAAGAGTTAAGCTGGGCAGTAGTGACGTACGCCTTTGATCCCAGCACTCGGGAGGCAGAGACAGGCAGGTCTCTGTGAGTTCGAGGCCACGCTGGTCTACAGAGTGAGTTCCAGGACAGCCAGAGATGTTACACAGAGAAGCCCTGCCTCAGAAGAAACAACAAAGAAAAACATCAAGTTAAAGTATAACACACATAAAGGCTGCTGGTGTGATTTGCGTCACTGTGTTTTTTTTTGGTCTTGTCCATTCCTACCCTTCCTGTGTACGCAATCCTACAATGAGAACTTGAGTCTGGCTTCTTCCTTTAACATAGATCTGTGAAATTCAGTCTGTCAGACCATCCATCTATCCTGTTGCCTGGACCAGTGGCTCTGTCTTACTGCTCATGCCGTAGAAATGCATCATGGTTCACGTGTCCATTCCCCTGGACACGTAGCCCGTTTCCAGTCAGCTATGACCACTAAGCACAAGACTTTGTGGACAAACATCTTCATCCCTGTTGGGCAGATACCTGGGAGCTGAGTGGCTAGGCCACACAGTGGGTATATATTTAACCTTTTACAAAACCGTCGTTCGGTTAGTGGTGTGTATTTGTAATTCCAGCACTTGAGAGACAGAGGCAGGAAGATTGTGAGTTCGAGGACAGCCTCAGCTACATGGTGAGACCCTATCTCAACAACCCAAGGGCTAGAGTTTATAGTCCAGCGACAGACTTGCTCAGCAGGTGCAAGGTCCAGGTTTGGATCCTCAGATCAAACCAAACCAACACCAACACCAAAAGCCCTGGCAAACTGTTTTCTGAAGGGGTCACATCACTACACACTTTGGTTGATAGCACAGTTGCTATGTATCTTCTCCAGCACTGAGTTCAGTGGTTCATTTGAGGTACATTTCCCTAGGCTCCTCATCTACAGCCTGCTTTCATGCTTCTCCTGGCCGTTTGTGTATTTTCTTTGGTTACCAGCTGTTCATGTCTCCTTTGTCTCCGTATATCCCACAGCTTCTGCCTCTGCTAGCTAAATGCTCATGGTACCTCTTTGTTTGGGCATCTGGAAACACTCTCTAGATTCTTCTTCGTCTCTTTCTTGTATAGACAATTCTCCCTAAACACATTACACAAACCCTCCTCTGATCTAAAGCCTGCTGTGGCTCCTGCAGTCGCTGCCTGTCATTGTGGGGACCTCCAGTCCCTGCTCCCTGTCTTTCTCCCCTCCTTCCTTCCTTCCTTGCTCCTCTCTGCTCCCCCTGCCTTGAGAACGCAGAATGTCTTGTTCCCTGTCCTGGGTCAAGGCTGTTGAAACCAAGTCTACCTGTCTCCAGAGAGCTACTGGCCAGCTCCCCCTCACATGCTTTCTGCCCTCTCCAGTCTCCTCTTTAACTAAAAATAATAGTTTTATGTTTATGAATGTTTTGCCCCCATGTATGTATGAGCATCACATGTGTGCCTGGTGACTGTAGCATCCAGAAAAGAATCCTGGGTCCCCTGGAACTGGAGTCACAGAGGATTGTGAGCTGTCATGGAGGTTCTGGGAACCAAACTCTGATCCTTTGCAAGAGCAGCAAGTGCTCTCAGCTGCTGAGCCATCTCTCCAGCCCTTCTCCCAAGCTCCCCTGACACCCTCTCAGCCCTTTCCCTCTTTAGTTTATTATTATAGATGTACCAGGGTAGCTGGGGCTTGGTAGCAGGCTTAGTCGGACCAGGCACTTCCTCCCATGTATGATAAAGGTAGCAGGGTCTCCCTCCCCAGTTAATTCAATATTACTACTCTCACATTTCTAAAACTTGTACATCTCCCTCCCTGAAAATTCTAGTCTGGTGGTAGGGATTCCAAGTGGTAGGTAGGGAGGGAGAAGGGCAGCACCCTTCTCTGTCTAAGACCATTTGCTGACAAAAAGAACTGGATTTGCAGGCGCTTTGGTTTCTAGTTCAGCCATTTAGTAATTGTGGGGTTTGGCACAGATCAGTTAGTTAATTTCTCTGACTCTTCATTAATTTTTTTGTTTGTTGTTTGAAACAGCGCTTCTCTGGGTAGCCGTGGCTGTGCTGGAACTCATTCTATAGACCTGGCTGGCCTTGAACTCACAGAGATCCACCTGGCTCTGCCTCCCGAGTGCGGGGATTAAAGGTGTGCGCCACCAGTGTCCAGCCCCTTCATAAACTGAATGAGCAGGGTTCATTCTTTAAAAAAAAAAAAAAAAAAAAAAAGGCCGGGGGGGGGTGGCGCACGCCTTTAATCCCAGCACTCGGGAGGCAGAGGCAGGCAGATCTCTGTGAGTTCGAGGCCAGCCTGGGCTACCAAGTGAGCTCCAGGAAAGGCGCAAAGCTACACAGAGAAACCCTGTCTCGAAAAACCAAAAAAAAAAAAAAACAAAAAACCAAAAAACAAATCAACAAATAAAGGGCTGGTGAGTGACTCAGCAGGTCAAGGCGCTCACTAGTTGCCAGGCCTGATGGCCGGAGTTTGATTTTCAGAACCAAAATGTTGGAAAGAAATATCCGAACTACATCTACCTGGGAGATGATCATTTCCACAGGGTCACTGGGAACATACAAAGCCTCTTAAGCGTGTGGAAGTTGAGGGAACAGCTCAAGGAGGACACTGGCCTGGTAAGGAGCTCTTGATCTTGGTCCACAGATCCCAGTACTTGGGAAGCTGGGGCAGGATTGTAAGTGTGAGACCAGCCTGGGCTACACAATCCATTGAGAGAAGCCTGAACTGCAAACCAGACCATGTCTTCAAACACAAAATTGGAAGAACATAGATGAATCCATGAAGGAGAGCTCCAGGAGG
>CABHPQ010002316.1:482-43728 GCA_902168405.1 Peromyscus aztecus | reverse complement strand
AAGAAAGAAAGAAAGAAAGAAAGAAAGAAAGAAAGAAAGAAAGAAAGAAAGAAAGAAAGAAAGAAAGAAAGAAAGAAAGAAAGAAAGCACTACTCCTTATAATTTCCTAAAGCCCTTGGAGTCCAGGTTAAAGGAAACCTGCTGAGTCCGTTGACCTTCACTCAGGGTTTCCAGCGGGTGGGGGGAGGGAATTGTTGCATTTGAGTCTTGTGTGGGTCCTAATAGCTGAGCTTTGCCTGGTGCTTCCAATATTTTCTTTCAAACTTGCCATTTTGCTGCCGCAGCTGGGCCTGTCAGTTTTCAGTACTAATGGGTTGTGATGGGGTGTCAGGGGAAGTCAGCAATCAATGCCTGGGAAAAAAATGGTGGGGGTGCAGGGGGCCCATCACGGCTCACATGGCCAGGAATGGAAGCACAATGGCTTTCTTTTGCAGAAAAACAGTCAAGAAATTCTATGCTGGTTTTTTTTTTTTTTTTTTTTTTTTTTTGCTTGTTTGAAATTAGTATAGATTTTTGTCCTTTGAGGACTGGGCTGTCTGCCCTTTCCCTAATTTAAGTTTGGCTGTGAAGAGTGTAGACTCCAGTTTTTAAATAACCAGTTTACAGTATAGTTAAATGGTAATTCATGTTGTGGGTTGTAGTTATTTCTTGCAGGCAGATGAAATGAGATAGGGAACCGTCTGTTGAAACAGAGACATGGAAGAAATGGTGAGAAGTGGTAGGGGCTATCACATGAAGCAGACACTTCTAGAAAAAAAAAAAAATTCATTTAGACCCCAGAGTCACATGGCGTGAGATGCCATTACAGTAACACTCAGTGTGGAGATGCTAATGTGAAAAATATCAATGCCTGGCTGTAGTCTACTTCCAGGGCAAGAAAACTTATTGAAAATGTTGTTGCTAATAATTCAGAGGCCCTATTATGACTCTGGTGTCAGAACGCAAAAATGATGCTTGATACATAGCTGCCTTTATTCAAGTCATCTATCAGGGAGAAGATATGAGAACAGATAGCCTCGCCAGTCAAATGCGATGTTACCTGTGTTGGGGAAACGTTTTCTAAATGAAGGTTTATTGTACCTGCTTGTGTGGATTATATTTCTGCCAACCATCGCAGCACTGTTGAGCAAAATGATTCGGAGCTGACTTTATTCAACACATGAGTTCCTGGGTGTTATGTAACTCAGAGATGGCATCCTACCTAACCTGTTTGCTTTGCAAAACCAAATCTGCATGGATCCGGCTCTTTTAAAGCAAGAGTCATCGCTATTCAACTTTCTGTTTAAAATCCAAAAATTTAGTTACAGAGAAAAGTATGAGCAGAAAGTATCTGAAGTCGAGGTGAAATGTGAAGCTCTGTCAACCCCAAGCACCACCCACCGTACCTTGTTCCTTCTCCATGCTATCAACCTTACGTAGTCCATTAATATAATTTCATACTTTCTGTTTCATCACGGCCTTAATAAGCACAGAGTATTTTCATGGGAGCAAAATAATACATTTAATCTTTTCTCAAAAATCGGCTCCAGGAAGACAGAGTACATGTGTTTTTCCTACTACTCCCAGTATGGCCACCAACACTGGATGCTATATGTGCATATGCATTTATATAAACACAAGAAGAAACACAGAATGAGGCAGAGCTGAAGAGTGAGCTGGGGACTGAACGACAGCTTTGAGTGGGGGGAGGAGGGGAGTGTTTGCTGCTTCCATTTTTATTTTGACCTCGGACCTCCCACGTCTAGAACTTAGGAACCTGACAACCTTGCAGGGCCAATGGGTACAAGCAAAAAGTAACCCCAAAGAAGCTCACCCTGTAACTAAAAGATAAGGGGACAGCTGAGTACCGCAGAAGCCATCTATACAGTCGCTCCTCTGCAGCACCACACAAGAGCTCCTGGTCCCACCATGCTACAGAAGCCCAGACCTTCACTTTGTGAGGCGCTGAAGGACCTCTGTATCACCAAAGGACAGAATCAGAGAAGACCAAGTAAGAAGCATTAACACGTAAAGAAGCAAAAAGCCCCAAGACGGCCCCCGTTTTGGGTAACTGCTGCCTTGCTTGCGCACCTTGACCTTGAGATCCTCCCTATGCTAATTCCCTGCCAGGTTCCACCTTCCTGAATGCTTAAGAGAAGTTCCTTGTCTGTGTATCCTGAATAATGGGCATTAACAGATTAGAAGCAAGATTGTAAAACATCAGTAGCGAACTTCTGCCCTCCGGGGTCCCCCCATTGTGCTGTAAACCTGTATTTAAGATCTCCTCCCCCTTCAATAAATGACATTCAGCATTTAAAATTTATATATATATATATATATATATATATATAATTGAATGAATACTGCGAATGTAATCTATGAATACCACAAATGTGATTAATATCATGAGTGTAATTAATGAATATCATGAGTGTTTGGTGCACTCTGGCAAGCATTAGTACTCTGTCTGTAAACTCAAGCAAGACTCCCTTAGCTAAAGCATCTACCTATGTTAGTGACAAGTAGAACTCTTTCACTCCCAACGTTATAAACTACACAAGATGTAAGTTGTGAGTAAATAAAGTAAAAATATACATTACTACACCTTTGGTTAAGGCACTTTTATATACAACAAGGAAGAAATGCTGTATAACTCTGGAATATAGTGCTAATCACTGTAAGATATTGAAAATGTTAGGCCAGATGTAAAAATAACAACGACAGCGATAAAAGAATGCCTTTGGAGAGGGCTCGTATTCATTTCTCTCTTGCATTTTTTCTGGTCGCTCATCCCCTGCATGTCTGGGGCAGTTTCTCTCCCAGGTCAGGTTGTATGGAATAGACGCCTCCTTATCTCATTGTCTTACACCCGTTTGCAGAATCCCCACCCCCCACCCCATGTTTGCTGGTGTGCTTGCTACACGGATATTCAGGTACCATCCACACCACCTCTGTGTAGTCTGGAGAAGCCTGCAGGGCTCCTTGCAAAAAGTGTCTGCATGGGTAGGAGTTGTGGATGGTTCAGCTGGTAAGGGCCTGCCTTTCAAGCATGAGAATGTAAATTCAATCCCCAGAACCTACATGTAAAAGAAAAAAGCCAGATGTGGCGGAACATGTTTGTAATCCCAGCATGAGGGAGACAATGAACTCCAGATCGTCAGGAGATGCTGTCTTGAAAAGAAAAGGTGAATAGCTCCTGAGGAATGATGCCCAAAGTTGACCTCTGGCCACCACACACCCATGCAACCTCACATGTGCACGTACTTACACACACACACACACACACACACACACACACACACACACAAACACACACTATTGCCAGAAGCCAGCAACATTCATGGATTCAACCAACTTTGGATTGAAAATATTTGATGAAAACTTTTGTATCTGTACTGAACATGTACATGCTGTGTGTGTGTGTGTGTGTGTGTGTGTGTGTGTGTGTGTGTCCCCTAAACAATACATCATAATAACTATTTATGTAGAATTTATAGCATATTAAGTACTTATTATAAGCAGTCTACAGGTGAATTGCCATGTACAGGAGAATGTGTGTAGCTTAGATGCAAACACTATGCCATTTTATAAAAGGGATTTGATCATCCTTAGACTTTGGTATCTACAGGGTTCCTGGAAGCAGTCCCCCAGCATACCAAGAGAGGCCTCTTCTTTTCACCTCAGGATGGCTTCCACCACCACCCCCCACATGGTGCTCCAGGCCTGATTTGTTACCTCCATCTTCTAGCTCCGGTCCTGCCTGTCTCTGCATCCTGCATCTGGGCTCTCCACACATCACCTGAGAAGAAGCTGTGTGGCTCTGACAAGAGGAAAACCTTCCTGTTTGGGATCCCAGTTCAAACTGGATTGCAGCACTCTGTTGTTCAGCAATGCCTACATTTTGTCCTTTGGGACATCCTGACTAAAGATCTCTCCTAGTAGAGGGCCTCAGAAGATTCACTCTTTACTCTTTTAGGTTTATAACTATATAGACCGTAAAGCTGAAAAACATTGACTAGATAAAATCTATCGGCACCCTATCTAGGTCAAGCAGACCTGAAAAGACATGTGCCCAGAAATGTACACACACTCCAAACACCTGAAATTCTGGGTAAACTTTTTTATGCACACTCAAAAGAAATAAAAGTAAATCCCCAGGCGTCAGAAATAAAGGCAAAGAGGTGAGAAAGAGGTGAAGTCAAACAAGTGACCAGGGGTTGTGAGCACATGCAAAACTACCGGGCTTGGGATGCAGGATTGACGCCTGTGCAGGAGCAGGAGACTGAGACCCCAGCTCCTGCAAGGCAGGAAGCTGAAACTATGCCCCTGTATACAACCCAGAGCCTGAAAGCTTTGCTCGGACCATGACAATGGACTTAGAGGTTCAGCGTAATGGTTTAAGATATCAGCAAAGAAGCCTATCACCGAGCCGGGTGGTGGTGGCACACGCCTTTAATCCCAGCACTTGGGAGGCAGAGCCAGGCAGATCTCTGTGAGTTCGAGGCCAGCCTGGGCTACAGAGTGAGTTCCAGGAAAGGTGCCAAAGCTACAAAGAGGAAACCCTGTCTTGAAAGAAGAAGAAGAAGAGGAGGAGGAGGAGGAGGAGGAGGAGGAAGAAGAAGAAGAAGCCTATTATCAGCTTAGGGAAGGGTGTAAAAAAAAAAACACACTCTCGGAAGCTGGAGACCTGTGCCCACTGTACACCCGGGGCAATGTATGCATCCATAGTGACTGTGTATGACAGAACCCCTGTGGGTAAGTTAAATTTAAAAATGCACACAGCAACCCTACTCTGGGGGCACTGCCAAAAGAATGGAAAGTGGGGTCTCAAAAGAGACCTACTTTTCTGTGTGCCTACGTCCATAGCAGCATGACTCATGCTAACCTAAGGGTAAACACAGCTCAAGCATCCACCGGTGGATGACGAGGAAACTACAATGAAGTATTCACATCGGAGGAAGAGTACCCAGCCTTCAGGGGAAGGGAGTTCAGTCACATGCTATGATGAGGAAGCATCTTAAGACCTTAAGGACATTAAGGTAAGAAAAATAAAAAGGCCAGTCGAGAGAAGATGAATGCTATCTGATTCACTTCTATGAGGGGTCTAGAGTTGAACTCACAGAAATAAAAGGCAGAATGGTAGTTTCTAGAGCCTGAGAAGGAAGGGAGAAAGGGAGTCATTGTTAAATAAACATAAAATTTCAGTTCTGTAAGAGGAAAACATTCAGAAAACTAGCTGCATGTGAGTATTCAATAGTATTGAACTACACACTTAGAAGTTGTCAACATGGCAATTTATGTTAGGTGTATCTGAAGGTAATTTCTATAGCTTTCTTTCTCCATTTTTTACATGTATGCATCTGCTTATCTCTATGTGTACCATGTGTGTGCGATGCCTGCAAAGGCCAGAAGAGGAAATCACATCCCCTGAAACTGAAGTTCCAGGTGATTGTGAGCTACCATGTGGGTGTTGGGAGCCCAAATCGGGTCCTCTTCTAGACGAAGAAGTGCTCACAACCACTGCACCATCTCTCCAGCCCCTAAACATGATTTTTTATTTAAAAAAATGGTTAGAACCACTTCAATCCATGTGTCCCAAAAGGGTAAATGAGAAACAAGACAATCTAGGGAAGAGGATAGTCAGAAATCTATGTCATCCCAGAAAACAATGCCTGAACTCACAGAGATGAGCTCACACCAAAATATCGCTAACACTATGGGGAAATGAGTCATCATAAAAAAAAATCATCAGAGACAGAAAAAAAAACATTCTCCAAGAATATTGACAACAATCTGAGACAGTGTAAAGCAATTGTCTGCACACATGATATAAAAGAGGAGCCACAGGTATTTATAACCAGATGAGAGGACGGAAGAATGAGCAGATTGGAAAGGAAGAGAAGAGGCAACATTTAGAGAAAAGGAAAACTAAATGAGAATTCTATGCACAAGATGCACCATCATTTCAATTTTGTAAAACACCATTGGCACAATAAACACTGCTAATTCATGGAACAAGGGGAAATACCAAGACAACATGTTTTACTGAGGCCAGAGCCATTCGCCAGCCAACTGATGGTTTATGATGCACAACACAATACTCACTCCACGGGAAAACCCAAAATGGCATCCGAGCATCCCGAGGCTCATTCTGATAGACTTTGAATCAGGCTTTCTTTACATGACCTGAAGATACAGTTAGGAATGCCATGATCAAGATCCTTCCTCTTCTGGTTTTTGTACTACGGTACCACATTCTAGAAGATGATAGACAAAAATAAATTCAAATATCGGTAAGTCTCATGAAGAAAATAGAGATTGGTGGGAGAGTAGTGGTCAGCATCGGGAGGAGTCTCTCTGTAGAGGTGGCGGTTAAGCTGAGCAGGTGAGTAGGGAAGAAAGAGACTCTTAAACAACAGAAGGAGGGTCAAGGATAATCGTTCAAAGAAAAAAGGAGCAGAAGTTGCTGCCTTATCATCTGAGGATGGCCAACATGTCCCCTCGATCACAGCATGTGAGATGCCATGGCAGTGCATCGCTATGAGACTGCAGAATATGTATTTCATCTCCTTCTCTGGTTCCTGGCACAATAGCCCGGAAATCCTCGGGCCGTCCCACATGATGATTTTCTTTATTCTAGGTTGCCAGTGGCCAGCAGCCCTGAGGAGCTTCGGAATGCTCACTGGTCACAGGAAAGATCAAGGCATGATTGTTGTGGAATACTTGTTTACACCGTGAAGATGGATCTCTGCCCAAGGCGTCTTCTGGTTGGTTTAATAAAGAGCTAAACGGCCAATAGCTAGGCAGGAGAGACTAGGCGAGACTTGTAGGCAGAGAGAGAGAGAGAGAAACTGGGAGGAGGAATCTAGGTGTGCTAGTGGGACAGGGAGGGAAACAGGAGGTGTGGGATGGAAGAAAGGTAAGGCCACATGGCAGAACGTAGATTAATAGAAACGGGCTAATTTAAGTTATAAGAGCTGTTTAAGAACAAGCCTAAGCTAAGGCTAGGCTTTCATAATTAATAGTAAGACTGTGTCATTATTTGTGAACTAGCCCAAATCTACCACAGAAGATTAATAAGTTGGGAGTCTTCAGCACTACTGGCAATCTGGGGGTGGGGAGGGGAGTGTTATAAAAGTTAAGTTGATAACCAGTAGCCACTGACTTAATCACTCCTGCCTACCTAACAACTCCTCCAAAATAACCAACAGATTTGGGATACCAGGTGTACTGTCAAGTATTAAGACTTGAAACTCCATCTCTCTTGCTTTCAAGTATTATTTTACTTCTGATATGTATCACAGACAATGGAATGGTCCATAACAAGATGGCTGCCACTATACTTTTTGATCAGGTTACCAGAACATGGGCAGATATTTTGAGTTTTGTTTTTGAGCCCACATAAGTTTTCACCCTGTACTATTATTTCCTGCTGCACTGAAAGATCTGCCTTCCCATGTTTTATGCTCTGGTATCTCCCTTGCATTTGTATGAATGGAAGTTCCACTGAGTATCTTCTTCTAGAAGAGATGAGTTTCATCTCAAATGAAGCCTTGCTGTGGGTGGTTGCCAGGCCACAACAGCTTCTTCATCAGCCAATGAGCATCTCTAGTAATTTATTTTTCAATTCAAAGCTATTCTTGAACTCATGTGACTATCCCTTGCTTGGAGTGAGAGGCTTCATAGCACTCATTTCTGGAGATTCCATGCTGAGGACTTCACATAATCTCAAGGATATCAGGATCACCATCGATCAGGGCACATGTTTTGTTCACATCTTCTACCCACAAGTGGAATGCCTTTTCCAACCTATTGACACATAAATGCTGTGCTGCAAACTTTTGGAGTTTGAGATACAGCAGCAAAGTCAGTATGCATTTCTTTCTCCTTCACACTTCTCCAGGTAGAAGAAGGTTTCTTCCTAGGAGCCCTTTTTCGCTTATAGGAACCCTTGGGACTCCTCTCTGATGTATCTGAGTTCCCAGCATTGCAAGTCTAGTGCTTAGGAGCCATTGTTATATAAAATGGAGATTATTTGTACCCAACCACTGTGATCTGAACTTCACAATGGCTCTGAAGTCCAAATGGAAATTCCAAAGGGGTACAGATACCTGAGCAGCAGACTCTCCAGATATTCAAGTCTGTATTTGTAATATATCGGTGAATAGCAAGTCACTCCTAAACTGTAGGATCATGAATATTTAGTATCTCCCACAGCTGGGCTGGATCAGAAACTTGGCTATTGCTTTCCTGGGTGATTCTGGCTCAGGGTCTCAAGTGAGGCCACAGCTGGAGACACATCTGTGGAATGAAGAAGCCCGTCTCAAGATGGCTCACTCAGCAGTTAATGCTGAGGGAAGATGCTTGAGTTCCTCACCATGAGGGCCTCCCATCAGGCTGCTTGTGTGTCTCCTCACAACACAGTAACTGACTTCTCCAGACAGAGTGAGCCAACAAAACAAGGCGAAAGTGGCCAGCACATAGCCTCAGAAGCCATCCACATCACGTCCACTGTATTCTTTTGGCCCCATGAGCCAACCCTGAGGGGGTATAAGGAAGGTACTAAAAAAGGCTTGAATCCCAGGAGGCAAGGATCACTGTGGCAACATTGGGAGTTGACTACCACAGCCTACTCTACCCTTAAAGATTCATACTCTTCTACAGGCAAAGGATATTCACTCTCTTTCAAGTGTCCCAAAGCCAACTTCTACTCAAAATCTAGAATCTGATCATGTACAAGAAGTTAGGTGCAAAGAGTCTGCCAGAGGCCAACAAACTATTCCACAGACATCTGGAATTTTGAGAAATTTTAGTGAAAGCAAATTGTATTAGTTGGGATCTACATACATAATATAGACAGACAGACAGACAGACAAGATCAGGTGTGTTCAAGATGCTGTGACCATAGATGAGACAGACAGAAAGATATAGACAGGTGGGTGGGTGGGTGGGTGGGTGGATGGATAGATAGATAGATAGATAGGTAGATAGGTGATAGATAGATGGATGATAGAGAAAAGAGAAAGGTAGATACAGAGGTGACATATATTATATATCTGTGTATGTTAAGGAACTAGCTCACATTATTTATAGGCTGAGAAGTCCCATGATCTGCTCTCTCACGGACAGTGTAATTCAATCCACGTCCAAATGTTTGACAGCCAGGAGCACTGATCCAGTCTGAGGCAGGAGAAGCCCAAGTTCCAACCCAAGCAGGCGGGCAGGGGTAAGAGACTCCCACCCACCCACCTTCTAGTCAGGTCTTTGGTACACTGATGAGGCCCGGGTCACACTGAAGATGGAAATCCACTCTACTCAACCCACGGATTCATTCAATCGTTAACGCTATCCAAAAACACACCACATATACTCAGAATATCCCAACCAACTTGACCTACAAAATTAGCCCCCACAACCACTGGAATAAGACAATATAAATTAATGTCTAAGGTATCATTTCACATTTGTATCTTGCTGCATTTCTAGTTCATGTAAGTTTCCTGAGATACATAATAAAGTCGTCTCATTGGCTCATTTACATATTGAACTTGTAAAGCATGAGTGCACGCACTTTGTGTGCTCATGGTATTCTTCCTCATGGAGGCCCAGAGTCTAAAGAAGTCTGGGGACAGCTGGTGTGAGGAGCCTGAGATAGAAGACAGTGGATGTTTGCTTGCTCCTGTTATCTGTGGCCATCCATCAAGGCATCTATCTGAGGGACTAAATGGTGCCCAACAGAGTTCCCAGCCTGCCTGCCGTTGGGAAGTGGCAGCTAATGGTGAGGGTTTGGAGGGGGAGCAAATGTAAAACTCACATCAGGGTAGAAGAGGCGGTAGTGTGGCAGGCATTTTGGCTGCTCTTCAAGATGAACAGAATGTTTAGAATCAAGGACACGTTTTACTTTAAAGAGCTAGGAAACGCAAGGCCCCTTGTAAGCAGCTAAAGCAACAAATCTCTAAGAAAAGAAGGAAGAGTTTGGGAGGGCATTTTTTTTTTTTACACTTTCTTGTAAAATAAAAGTGTCTTATTTTTAGAAGGGGGAAGATGTAGATATTTAGTGGAAAGAGGGGAGAGAGAGAAAGGGAAGGAAGGGGGAAGGGGGAGAGGAGATGGGGGAAGGGGAGAGAGAGGGAAATTATCAATGTCTGTCATTAACTGCCAGCTACTTAGCCAAAATATTGCTCCACCCTCTCCTTTTCATTGTTCTGTCTCATTGAAACTTTCCCTTACAGAATCCAAGATCAAGATCGCAAGCTCAGTCCTCCTAGCATCCTTGGCCTGTCTGACTTCAGACACTCAGAGAATGCCGTCGTCCTTAGGCATCTGTCTGTCCATGGTAACTACGGTGGGATAGTGCAAGAAAGTCCCAATTATATTACCCCTTCTGGAGTTTCCCTCCCCGAGCCTGTACATTTACACACAGCTAACATTGTACATTATACAGGCATCATAAGCTACATGTTATCACCGAACTATTTGCATTACTGAAAAGCATCTTAGTTAAGTCGTCATTACTGAGAATCATAGTCTAGCCTGTGGATGTGATTTGAATATCCCCCACAGTTTGTAGCTCAGAAACGTAATGCCTAAGTTCTTGAGTTGGTGGTATTTAGAGGTAGGACTACAGGAGGTCATGAAAGCGGGGACTTCATGCTTGATAAGAAAAGGGAAACAGGGGCTGGGGAGATGACTCAGCCCATAAAGTACTTTACTATGCAAAGGAGGACCTGAATTCAATCTCGAGCACCCAAGTAAAAAGCTGGGCACAGTTGAATGCATTGACTAAGGGGTGAAGACAGGGTCCCTGGGGCTTGCCAAACAGCCAGTTTAGCCAATCAGTGAGCTCTAGGTTCAGATAGAGACCTTGTACCTAAAAATACAGGGAGAAATGACTGGGGAAGAAAGCTGACTTCAGTCTCTTGCCTCTAAATGGTAAGCACACACACATGTGTAAGGGCACACCCCTACACACAACATGTACACAAAAAAGACTAGAGGTTTTCCCTGGTTTTTGCCATGTGATGCTCTTTGCCATGTTTTGGCATAGTGCCAAGGCCCTCACCAGATGCCAGCACTTTTACTTAGAATTCCTGTCCTTCAAAAACATGAGAAATGTTCTTTATAAGTTAGTCTATGGCATTCTGTTATAGCAACAGAAACAGACTAACAACTATAAACAATTGCTACCATGTCCCGAGGCCTTGCTTGTAGCTAGACACTCTGCAAATTGACTCTCAGCCTCCTAGGGGGCTTCTAATGTACGTTTGCCTATTATTCACATTTTGTGGAAGAAGAAATCAAGGCTGAAGTTATTTGCCACAAGCCAAGCAGGTAGCAGAGGCTTGGCTTCAGAGACCATGACTGACCTTTTGAATATTATTCCAGTAGCTCTAAAACTAGATGTCTTTAAGAATCATGGGAAATCAGGCTAACAGCATAACCCTGTGCTTTATCTCCAAATCTTGACTGAGCAAGCCTGAGCATATCCTGGGAATTGCTTTTTTCATGAAACATCCCTGCTGATGCTAACTTAGGCAGTTAGTAGTTTTCTGAGACATACATTATATCGTTAATCTTTGACAGGAACCATGGCACATACCCATAATTCCAGCATTCTCTTGAATGCAGAGGCAAGAAAAGTACCTCAGCTTTGAAAAGAGTCTGATCTATATGGTGAGTTCTAATCCAGGACTACATAGCAAGATTCTAAGCACCCACATACACACACCAAAAAAAGATATCTCTTAAATTGTAACGCTGCTTGCCTACATAAACAAAGGGATTGAACTCTATCATATAGATTATGAACCGGAGGAAATCTGTGTGTGTGCCGCATTCAAACCACAAACTAAAAACTTGAGGTATTTTTCACTTGTTTTAGAAAATTATTTTTAAGTTTACAAAAAGGTTCTTTGCAGTGAGTTCTCTTGTAGCAGAAACTTCTAGAATATGATGCCATGTACTATTACCTATAAAGTGAAGAATGTTGGGTCACCAGAATGGATGATGACAGTGCTGTGGCAGACTTTCCAGTGTCCAGGGCAGGAGGTGTAGCTCAGTTGGTAAAGTGCTTGCCTAGCAAGCATGCACAGAGCCCTGTTGGATCCTCAGCATTAACCAGGAATGTTGGCACCCAACTCTAATCCCAGCATTCAAGATGTGGAGGAAAGAGGATCAGAAGTTCAAAGTCACCCTTGGCTGCATAGTAAGTTTGAAACCCAGCCTGGGCTACACAAGACTCTGTCTGAAAAACAGAAAAAAAAATAATCTAGGTGTATAGAAAAATACTGACACTTAGTGAATATAAATTTAACCATTTTAATTTCATCTTCCATGCTGTTTTCTTTGACATCTGGTGGTGGTTCCGCTTAATTGCTCTTGAAGGAAAGTTGATGACCAAGAAAATAAAAACACACTAAGCAATTATGGAAGAAAGCACAATCTATGGGGTCATATTTGACCCCAGATAGCTTCTGAGGCGCCTGCGCTTGTAGTCTTCCACTTCCCAAATGTGGCGGAGTCGTATGTTCTGCTGCTGATGTTGTCCCCCGCTGACATGAAATGACTGAATGTCTCTTTCTTCCGTGCTTGCATTAGAAAGAACATCAAGACTTCCAGGTATGCTGCCATCTGAGCAAGTGTGTGAACAGCTGGCCTGGCTCCCTTCAAATGTGATTTTATTTATACCACTTCAATGATATGCTTTTCAGGAACACATTTATTTATTATGTAAGCTAGGATGTGTCCTTTTATTGTTAAGTCGAAATCTTTGTCCTTGTAGTTATTTGCCTGCTGCAAAAGCAGTAGTGACACTCCTCAAGAATGCCACATCCCTGAGAGACATGGGCCAGGAACGATCCCGGAGAACTCATGCCCTGGGCTCCTGGATGTCATCACCCCTGCTCTGTAGAGGGCCAAGGGACACCTCTCAACCAAGAAAGAGGAAATTAGTGAGAAAACCCAGGAGGCATGCTGGGAACACAAAGCTGGGTGTGAGCTATTGGCAGAGAGGATGGAATGTAAAGAGGCTCCAGGGATGAGTAAATCTCCATTCTAGTTGGTTGTTAAGACACTGAGCTTTGCTTCTGGAAGCAGTCAGTTTAGGCACCAATTATGCATCAAGCCATTCAAAGAAATGGCTCAGAAGCGAGGAATGGACCCTTGAGTGAAAGACAGAAACATCCAAAATTACAGGGGTTGGGCAAGCTAAACAGTGCTCAATGGAGCCCAGAGATCAGCTCTGCACCCCACTGAGGGAAGCGTCTCTTTCTCCAAAGCCCAGTCCACCAGCTCATCTGCAGGACCACCAACCTCTTTATTCTTAGGACCACCAACCTCTTCATCAAGACCACCAACCTCTCCATCCTCAGGATCACCAACCTTCATCCTCAGCACCACCAGCCTCTTCAGCCTCAGGACCACCAAACTCTCCAACCTCAGGACCACCAACCTCTCCCTCCTCAGGATCACCAACCTTCATCCTCAGGACCACCAACCTCTACCTCCTAAGGACCACCAAACTTCATCCTCAGGACCACCAACTTTCATCTTCAGGACCACCAATTTTTATCCTCCAGATCACCAACCTTCATCCTCGAGACAATTTCCACATATGGACGGAGACAGCTTGTCTCCTAGAACCAGAGTGCTCAGTCTATCACTCTATTTCCTCCCTCACTAGACTTCTGTGTACTTTAGAATTTTCTCTCCCCTCTCTGATGGGCTAACTGTAAATCTGTGGTCTTTTTTTTCCAGTGTCAGCATGCCCAAAAGGATGCTGAGGAGTCTAGGTGGGCTTTTAGATGCCTTGAGAGGCCCACAGTCCCCAAGCATACCTAAGAGTATTGTGCCTGCCAACAAAAACTGCACCCTGAGCATGTGGGAACAAGGGAATGTGGGAATTCAAAAGTGCATTTGTCAGATACATTTTAGGTAAAGAAGAAGAAGGAAGTTTTCATAAGAAGCACCAGCTGGAACTGCCAGAAGACAATGGAAATGCATTCCAGAGGGAAGAAGTCAAGAGGAGCTGCCTATTCCTGTCCTTCTAGAGACTGTCCCTAGACCTAATCAGCCAGGAAGGAATCACCAGGTAATAAGAAAACGCTATCAAACAGTTACAGAAAACATGTATAGAAATACTTGCAGCGTTCTATGCACATGTGCCCATGTCATTAATCACATCATCACCATGGTGACTATCACTGATAGCCCTCCTCACTTAACAAGCACAGCCATGGACAGGTGCAGTACCAACGACTCAGGAGACTGAGGCAGGAGGTTTGTATGACTCCAGTAGTTCGGCACCAGCCTGGGCAGCACAGTGAGACCCCATCTCAGAAGAGGAAATAATCACAAGAGATCATGAACGTTGACCACAGTGAGCTCAGCTAAGTGATGGGTGTCATTTCTTATTCCTTGCACTTCAGCAAAGCTGATGCTGCTTTTTCTCATTTGCAGACACAAAAGCTGAGGGTGAGAAAAGTACACTGGCTCACACTAACTCAAGATACCAGCGCCCTAGAGCCATTTAGCATAGTCAAAAGTCATGGGAGGGCCCCAGTCTTACAGCAAAGTGTAACTGGTAAATATAGAAATCCTGGGAGGGGGACAGTCCAGTGGTAAAGAAAGTGCTTGCCTAGCAAGTACAGGGCCTTTGGTTCAACTCCAAAAACGATATTTTTTAAAGGGCCAGTGAGATAGCTCTGGGTAAAAGCTCCCCAGGAAAGCTGATGGCCTGAATTCTATCCCTAAAACCCACATAAAGGTAGGAGAGACCTAACTCCACAAAGTTGGCCTCTGGCCTGTATACACACACACACACACACACACACACACACACACACACACACACACACTAAAGTTTTCAAATCACTGAGGTAAAGTTACATCATGTCTGGAGAAGACCTTCAAGCATTAAAAACCATTTTAAGAAGATTATTATCAGGGCTGGAGAGGTGGCTCAGTGGTTAAGAGCACTGGCTGATCTTCTAGAGGACCCGGGTTCAATTCCCAGCTCCCACATGGCAGCTCACAACCATCTGCAACCTCACTCCCAGGGGATCCAGTGCCTCCTTCTGGCCTCTGTGAGTACTGCACACACACGGTGCACAGACATGCACGTAGGCAAAACACCCATATGCATAAAATAACAAATGTTTAAGGAAGATTACTGTGCAATCAACAAAACAAAAACAAATGTAAAACTCAATTTTGGTGCTGAGCACATCAGAGCTCAGCTGGCTGAAAATGCAGCTGTGTGGATGGACCATCCTGGATGAACAAAGTCACCAGGCAAGTAACTGAGGGTCAGATGAAGAATCAAGGTATTAGTCAGGCTGCGATGATCGGCCAGATTAACGCAAAAGAGAAGAAGTGGAGAACCATTTGAGACCTCATTTGCCCATGAAAGAGCTTCAGAGAGAGCGAGGCCATAGGTGGGGGGGGGGCACTCCCACTCCCTTCTGAACAACCTCACCAGTCATTCAAGAGTGCAGGAAGGGACAGACTGGAGTGTGCATCAAGGTGATCTATTTATATGTTGCAGCCAAATAGCATTTGGCTCTTTCCTAATTTTGAACCCTCCGACTCCGGGCGCCACTGTCCACAGACACAGCAAGCATCAGGAAATATACTGTGCCGCAGCCTTGGGTATGGTACAAGGCAAAAGGAAAAGCAAACTGATTCTCTTTGTCTGCTGTATTTATGCTGTGCCTCAGAAAACCAATAAGTGTGTGACCTTGTTCTATACACACATATGTTCTTTTAACGGGCTTCTCCTTTCAGGCAGGATCTCAGCACCGACAGGGAGGGCAGAATGAATTTTCATTTTCAGAAACATGTAAGATTCTCTTTTCCCAGCTTTGGCTGGTTGATTGGTTGGTTTGGTTTAGTTTCTTAGTTTTTCTTAAAAATACACCTGTAAAGATAAACCTCTTTCTTCGCACAATGATGTTAGCAAACCCATATGCAGCGGATCTTCCTCCCAACGCTACTGGCTTGGTTTCACCTAGCCATAGACAGTCGGCCACCAAGCTTGAGGCCAATTCCGATTCTTATCAGTGCCGTTAGAGGCACCATATTTCTAGCTGTGCTCCTTTCTGACCCCTTGACTATCCTAGACACATGGATATATGAATGGACAGAAAGACAAATAATGAGATCCCACAGGTCAATAACTTCCCTCAATCTAGCTCTATAATTAAGAAAGTCCTGCTTTGATTTCCCTGCTACATAACTCTCGTCTGGGGCTGAACAATGTTGAGACTGATTTATATCACAGTACACCATGAAAAAGGCTTCGGACATCCTGAGGCACAGCCACAAATGTTGTGTTTAAATTACATCTGTATGAATAAGTGCTAAGATTCACGTGAACGCCCCTATGTGCAGACAGGACAGAGCTCACGCCTTGCTCTGGATTTCTGCTCTTATCAGACACCTGCTGTGTGCCCAGCACTGTTCTGGGGCCAGACTTTCAGGACAGAGAAAAATGATAAAACTGCTGGAACGCTGTGCTGTGTTTTCAGACTGAAAAACCATCCGTTCCTCCCTCCACCCATGAATCAGTCAAGAACAAAAAGAAACTAGTCTGAATTTTTTTTCCCCTTTATTTCCAAGTAGCTTGGGAAGAACCAGGCACACAGCCAACAAGAAGAGAGGTTTGACTGAGGAAAAGCACCGCTCCGCTTGCCTTTGATGGGAAAAATAAAGAGCAAAGCGCACAGCATACAGAGGCTTGGAGGCTGTGCGTAGGAAAGGGGTGTTTTTCCGGATGACTGCCATGGGCAAAACAGCAGATCTCATCAAAAGCATTACACACATGGACGTGCCCAGCCTCTGGGAGAAGGGAACTCGCACGGACTGGTTTTTCTTCTGCCATTCGACAGAGAACGTAGACAGCCTTACTTTGCATAAAATATTTCTCACCACCCTCCCATCCTCCACGAGGAGAAAAATGAAAGGACTTATCTATCACTGAGGCAAACCACTAAATCCAGACTACGTTCACACCAATCACTTGTTCCTCAGGTGCCACCGAGGTGAGGTGCGGTGGGAATTCCCATGTGGATCCACGCCTGCATGCAGCCAGGAAGCAAGCCTGACTTGGCAGCCAGGCTTTGTGCGGCATCATCCTCTCCCCCCCCCCCCACTAGTTTCACTGCCCCTTTTGTTGGCCTGTCAGAGAGACTGATTCTGCAGAAAGCATCCTCCTAGCTATGTGGCTAAGAGGCCAGGTGGTGTGGCGTGGTCCCTCTCTGTGGCCATCACGTCCTCCAAGCTCACTGGTCTCACAGGGGTTGCCTGCCCAAGTTCCTGCTTGCTGTTGTTCACACACACACACACACACACACACACACACACACCACCACCACCACCACCACCACCCTGCCTCCCATGGGCTCCAGATGTCATATTTTTGGAAGTCTGAACACAGAACATGCCTGAGCAGGCAGGAGTGGGCAAGGAATCTGGGAGAAGAAGCAAGGCCTGGCTTCCAGAAGCCTGGGAGGAGGAGGAGGAGGAGGAGAGGGCTCTCTTGGGGAAAGCTGCTGCACCACATGCTTAGTTACAAAAGAATAGAGTTAACTAAGGAGGCCGAGAGGGGCAAATCACATCACAATGCCCAAGCAGAACTCTGGGTATTACAGACGAGATACCAGCTCTGTTGGGAACCCCTCCTAGATCCCAGGTGGATGTATCTTAAGCCTGCCCCATGCCCAGCTGTTATCCAAGCGTCTGTCCACCTCTCCACCTGCAGGCAGTCTCCAGGCACTTGGCACATGCCAGGCACCATGCTGTGCTCATGTGGATTCTCACACTCACTTCTCCGGGCACCATTCTGTCATCTGTACCATTATTATCCCACTGCTGGAGCCTGGAGTCAGAGCGTGCCCACATTAGCCGGACCAGCACACATCGGAGCTTCTGTGTGCAGCCAGGTAATCTGACTCCAGCATCTTTGCCTCAGACCATGAGGCTCACACCGTGCTTTCAGAACCTACCAGGAAAACTGAATACATTCCTAAACTCAAATATGAAAGCCAACTAGATTGAACCCTATCAACCCTGCCAAGATGGTGGAGTGGAGGACATCCCCAATTGTCTATTCAGCCTTATTTAGCCCATGCCAAAGTGAAAGAAATACAGAAATTGGATTCATAAATTAGCGAAATCCCTATTAGAAAATAAACTGTGGGGTTGAGGCTATGAAATCAATCTCTTTTAATTGTACTAAGATTGAACATCCAAGACGAGGCTGTGGGGCCAATTCAGCCCGTGATGAAGGAAGCGTGTTCGCACACATGGATCCTCCTGCTCTCCAGAGGATGTTCTCAAGATTCTCCGTGTGACTTGCTGGTCCTCTAGCGGGCTCTGGTCAGAATATAGGTTTCCCAGCCTCCCTTGCGCTTGTTTCCTGTCTGTCTTGCGGAGAGAGACGCTGTTGCATGGATTTTTTTTTCTACTTCTTTCCTGTTCACATTCACCCCACTTTCGCCCGCCCCTTTTCTCCTCCTGTGTGATAAAGAGCTATCTGTCATTCTTCCTTTCCCAACACCCGCCCCTCCTGTTCCCCATCTGCGGCCGCCCTACTCTCCGCAGGCTGGCCCCTGCTTGGAAACCTGCGCTACCCCCTCGTCTTAATGAACACAATAAATAAATAGTAAGAAATCTAAAACTGTGGCAGGAGAGAAGGTGGAGAGAGAGGAATTAATATTGGAATAGGACAGAAGCCAGTTGGCAAAAACACTGGAAACCCCTGCCGCCAAGGCTGACCTGTAACAGAGCATACGCAGAAAAGCGCACTCTTTGAAAATGACCCAAAAGCCCGTGGTACTGTGATAGAAAAGTCTTTGCCATTGAGAGTCTAACCTTCTTCCCCAGCTGTCTAGCCCAGTTCCTTGCCCCTAAAGGCTCTCTTTATTAATAACTGTCTCCATTTCTACCACTACCCACAATTGCTGTTCCAATTCCTTATTGCAAGACACAAGAACCTAGAAATGCCAGCGACAGCCTTTCAGACCACAATATACTCTTAGCATACAGCATTCCTTCTGCCCATGGCACTCCCTGCTGCAAAGTTTACAAAACTCCCTGACTCACAGGAGTTGCCCCTGGGTGTCGCTCACCTAGATTCCCAGACATTTTCCCCTTGATGTTGACTCCAAGCCTCCAAGGCACTGAAACGGATCCCACTCAGCAGTTTGAAGGATACTTCCCCAGTACTCGCTAAATCCGCACCCTGACGGCCCAACTCATCAGCCAGCAGCAGCTCACTCTCTTGAACATTGCAGGCATCTGCCATAGAAACTTCTTCCTGGCAGGGGTTCTGTGTAATAACACCAGAACTAATAACCCCAGGTCTGAGGATTTCTTAACCTAAATGGTTCTGGCTTGAAGGCTGACCCTGAGACAACTGACTGGCCATTTGTAAGGCAGGAGTAAAGACTTGGGCTAACCCTCCAAGGGACAGCCCCAGGTCACACAGGTCATACTTGCTGTTGCCAATCTGCTGATGAAAGGTGCTGGCCTGACTCATACATCTGCCAACTTCCTGCTTCTCTGGTCCCTGAGTCCGGGACTATGAAGCTCCACAGCAAAGGCCACCAGTCACTTCTGCAGGTCACCAAGGTGAAAGTTAGTGAGAGTGAAGAGTGATGGTTTGTCCTTGACGGTGTAGTTCACCACCATGGGTTCTGGTGTGCCCCAAATTTTCCCAGCTCTGTGTCTAGCTTTCCCTAACTTCTAGCCCTTCTGAATTAAGAAATCCAATACAGAGGAACTGTAGAGACTTCCACAGACTTTACACTGGCCTCCACAATGCCCCATAGACTTTACACCAGCTTCCACGATGCCCCGTGGGTTTAACTGCTGCCTGAAATCCTATTTGCATGCCCCTGCTGGCCTCAGCTTCTCTGATCAAACATTGCCTGGTGCACATAATGGTGAGGGCCGTAGTTTCAAGGGGATAGATCTTTAAAGACAGTTTCTTTGACTTGGCACTAGCTCTCATTTAGAATTGGATCTGGTTAGGTTTAGAAGCATCGATGGCCCTGTCACCAGGATCGAAGGGGGACTTCAGTAGCCTGTGGGATACAATGATAAAATATTCACTAAATTGCCACTTACAATCAAGTCTCTGAAAGACAAGGCTTTGGGTATCCAAGTGGTGGTTGCCACAATACATTTGGTCAAAATAAAAAGTGTATAATGCAATTGGTTGCTTTAGAGAATACTAAAGAATTCAGCAAAAGAAGAAGATGTATTTAAGGCTTCTAATTCACAGCTTAATATCTCAGACACCGGAGAACTTCTTAGACTGTCCCCGAGGAAGACTTGTCTCCTGCAGCCAGAGTTTCTAAGATCAAACCCTAAGTCCAACTCAAAGGATTCCAGAATCACAAAATGTGTCGAATGTATGTGCCGGGAGAAGTCCCAATGTTAGAACCAAGCGTCAACTGAACTGCTAAAGCGGAGTCTTGCTGGTCTGTGGATGCAGCCCTTTCTTCAGACCTGTTCCCTCTCTGAGTCCTTCCCACAGCTGAACCGCCTGAATGGCCACTACTAGGGAGCTGCCTTGTGGGGGCTACTGCGTTTCCCCCACATCTCCCATACACCAGTCACTGCTTCTCAACCCCTGGCCATATCCTAGGCCTGGCCACTCTCAGGAGCTAAGGTGCCAAATATGGCCCTTGGGGACGTGACATACATACCAGAAAAAAAAACAGAGGATGCTGTGAACTTCTGTCAGGGGTTTCCTACGAAAGATGACTGGGAACGGACCTGAGAGCATTGGCTCGTGTTAGAAGGGTTGGGCCCATTTGTTAGTGTGGGTGCATCAATGAGCAGCCCCGGATGCCATGTTAATCTGAAAAGTTGGAGGTATCTCTTGAAGTTTACGCAGTTGGGTTTCTACATGTGGTACTTTTCTCATTGCTAGACCAACACGGACATCTTAAGGAAGGGAGAGTGGGTTGTGGCTCGCCGCTGGAGGGTGCAGTGCATCATGGTCCAGAAGCACGGCAGCGTGATGCTGAGTCAGCTGGTCTTACTGCATCCACAGTGAGGAAACCGAGAGATGATGCTATGCTCGCTCCCTTTCTCCTCTTTGCCTAGCCTGTGACTCCAATACACAGGATGGAAACACTCACATGTAGGGTTTTTTTTTTTTCCCACCTCAGTTAACACAATCTAGAACCTCTCTCAAGAAATATCCAGCCAGAGGTTTGACTAATAAATGATAAGCAAATACATAAGACACGGAACATTGGCCATCTTTAACTACATCTCTCTTCTCATCCAGCATCTAATCAGTTGCAAAATACTGTTTTGTTTGTATAATATCTTACCTGTTATTACAAAGAAGATGGCCCCTTGCTCAAATATGTAGTCTCTCTAGGGCAATGGTTCTCAACCTGCGGGTCATGACCCCTTTGGGGGCCAAATAACCCTTTCGAAGGGGTTGCCTAAGACCATTGGAAAACATAGATATTTACATTACAATTCACAACAGTTATGAAGTAGCAATGACAGATAACTGTATGGTTTGGGGTCACTGCACCATGAGGAACTGGGTTAAAGGCTAAAAACCACTCCCCTAGAGGTCCAGTCACCTTCCACCCCCACCTCCCTCCTCCTCAGCCACCCAGTCTACTTTTAGCGCATGCTGTGTTGGGTATGTGTGGGTCCCCTATTCAAGACTCACCACGATCCCTATCTAACCACCAAGCGATGTCCAAGATTCCAAATTGAGTGGGTTTTGCCCTTCGTTGACAGTGTCTCAGCTTCCCTTTTACACAATATTTCTGTTACTGACTTTCAATCACATCACAGTTCTTGAACTATGGCCCACTCATTAGCACAGCCACAGTTGGGCTCACTGTATTCTTAAATGCTTTACACGCCTCCCTCTTTGCTTATCCCTCTACATCGCTAAACATCTCTCTGCAAAGCCTTCCGAGTCCCAAGGTGTTGTTCCTTCCTTGGGATGCTTAGAATCTGGCCTGTTGGAGATGTGTGGGGTCTTCAGGGTTTGGTCCAGACACAGTCATCTCTGTGGGACTTTTGGCCAGCGGTGGTGACTGCTCCCCCCAAGCACTGCACTTTCTCTTAAGACTTACCTTACACTAGCTAGCTCTCTAACCTCAGGGGTCCTGCCTAACATGCCCTGCCCCAGACTCTATGGAGTCAAGTCCATCATTTCCTTCAGTCGCTGATCATGTCATTTCTTCCCTCTGCCTAAAACACCCTCCAACATCTGCTCTGCTTCATTCAGGACCTATATGAAATTGTATGAGTGAATGCGTATGTGGGGGCGGGTACTGTTCATGTATTGTATGTCTTCCGCTGGGGGTATATTCCCTCTATAAAAACAAGGATGCTGGATCCTGAAACTGTCCTTTAGAATCGGTGACTGTTCCCTAGTCACGTCTCTTAACTTCGACAAGACTGCGCTACTATGAAATTGGAGTTTACATGTTCCATGGACCAGACCAAATTCTTAGTCAGGGCTTTCTTCCTCCAGTAATTGTTTCCACCAGCAGAAAGGGAAAAGGAAATGCATTATCCTCTCTGGTCCAGCTCAATGCTTTGGGGTTTCGCCTTTTTCTTTTCACTGGGTATATCCAAAACAAACCTCTGCCCTCTCCCCAAGCTCAGCATACTAAAGAGCCTGATGAATGTCTCCAAGTGAACCCCCTAGGCCTTTTCCGTGCGTCCATGGCCTCTAGGAGGTCTGAAATATGAGATCACCAACCACCAGTCACAGCCGTCTCTCAGGGCAGCTGCCTTGCAAGGCACCACTATGGTTCCTTCCTACAGAGCATCCAGGGATCCAAGAGCTAGAGAAGCACAGAACAGGGGTGCTTGACTCTACATCTACCTGGCTTTGAGCAAAACCACTGCTCAGGGACCCATCACCTCCATGGAAGTGGGCTCATGTGACCTCTGAGTTCTCAGGAGGCCTTACTCCCTAATTTCTCACATCACCTGGAGTCAGGTTTGGATTTGTTTGTGCTTTGTTCCACCATCACTGATGGATGCCAGGGCTCTGTGTGGAGCTTTGGTTCTCCTAAGTGGTAGCGACAACTCGTTCTTCTGCAATGTCCCTGAGAGGAGCACATGATAACAAAGGCTGTGTTGTACACCCCTGTCTCCTGGCTTGATACTGGGCACGGAATTGAAAGCACTGACTTCAGCAGCATCTGCACTGTAGCAGCATGGTGCCCACCAAGCCACACTTCCTACGAAGGGGAGACGCCTCCACATCCTGACCATCTAAGGACACCCAGAGTAGAGCCGAAAGACAGCAGGCTCAGACGCAACAGCTTCCCAGGGCAGTTCCACACCGGACAATGCCTTGGATGTCCAGCGGTGCTCATCATTTTTAAACCTTTCTTCATTGCCCATCAAAACTCTGTGCTATGAGTTGATGTCTGTGATAGAGTGAGTGCAGTGCCCACGGTACACATTAAGTAGTCTTCATCACCAGTCTTCCCATTAGCCAGACACACACACACACACACCTCTGATATCTGGTTTGTATCCATGACTTTCTCCTCTGGCCCAGCTTAATTTTATTCACTACAGAATTGGGCCAGTTGAGAGTCATCCATCCAAGGGAACTCTGCAGACCCTCTGCACTTCCAGAGCTGATGTCAGCTGTCCCTTTTGGCCAAGGCAATTGATTCCTCTGGTAAGATAGTTGGTGCTTTCTAACCCTGGGTGTGGATTAGTAGCAACCTGGGAACTCGTAAACCAACTCTGGTGCCAGGGCCCCTCCTCCCCAGACCAATTAAGTTAAGATCAGGAACAGAAGGCTGGAAGCCAAAGCTTTGGTATTTTTTCAAAGCTCTCCAGGGGATGCTAATTGGGGTCAACACAGGGGAGCCATCATAGTGGATGGTCCTCAGAGACTTCAGTCCCTCAGTGCTAACCCCCTTCCACGCTGTAAGGCCCCTTCATGTACCGAGACAGCGAGACAGCGAGGGCTGTTGACTGAACTCTGACAAGCATCTCTAAAGATGGCTTCCTTTTAGCAGAAGGGAAGTGGTGTGGATCACTCACCTGATACTTTATTGTCCAGAGAAATAAACTCAGGCACAGTCGAAACCGACTCCCCAGTGGCTTGATAGCGCCCCCTAGAGAACGGTCAGAACCCGGATCCCCAGACTTTCCCCCACACTTTGTCCACTCAAGCAGTATCCAAAAGGCAGACTCGCTGGCCCAGCTGTAGGAAGAGCCCTGCTTATGGCTTGTGGCCCTCCCCCTCCTCACGAAGGCCAACGCCACCACTTTGGAGGCTCCCACTGCCCCCTCTCCACACCACTGGCCCCTGCACCTCCTTCCCAGTCGTACAACACTTGTCTGTGATGTGTCCTAAGACACGGATCTAGACCCTTAGGGGGATGGGTAAGCAAGAACTGAGAGGAGACAGTGAGAGCAAGGCTGAGGGGAGTAAACTGGGAGCTGCGCACCAGGTGGGGCTACAACAATAACGGGGTGTCAGCTCATCCCCCGGGGCGGTTTGAAATCTGAGCCTGCACTTGAACCTGTGCTCATAATTGTGCTCTGTGGCTCTGCGCCGCACGGAGGCACATGTGACTGCAGACGGCTATTGCTCCAAGTGTCAGCAGTGTCCTTCCGACAAACGTAAGCATCCTAAGGAAGGAACTTGATGTGTGTTTTTCTGAACCTACTGGGCCCACAGCACAGGGTAGGCATTGAGCGGAGGGGTGGGGGGGGGGAACCTTTGAAATGGGAAACATAAAGGCCAGAAATAATGCTGAAAGGAGGGTTTTATCTGCAATACAATCCATTCCGCCACCGAGCACACACCCGGGAGGTATTCAGTGCCCATTTTAGATCAAATAGGCTTAATTTCATAGAACTGCAGTATTTTCAAATAGAGATGTCGATACTCATCTCCTCCAAACCGTTCCTGTTAGGGGAAGGGAGTCCGTAGCCTTGGAAGTCTGGGATCTCCCAAGTGAGCAGGTGGTAGCTATTACTCCAGAGTTCACAGGGCAGCTGAAGGAGCCAACACCGCCACTTTAGGAGGACACATCGTGGCACCGACTGGGCCACTCCTCCACCACCTACCACTGCTGGCCCCAGTGGGTAGGGCACACCAGGGTCACCAGCACAGCATGCCCCTAAGTCCTCTGGGCTTCCAGCAAATACCATGGGCCCCTGCCAGTTCCCTCCAAATTCAGAAATGCAGCCAAAGCCGTTGACGGAACAAAGAGTTTTCTCGGTGCCCTCACTGCGTCTGCTCTGTCAGCCTGCCTGCATCTTGGCTTTTCTCGCGGGGAAGATGGCTAAAATAGCTCTAAATGAGGGGTGAACTCACAGTACACTGAGAAGCTGCAGCTGCCTCACCAGCCTCTGTCAGCCTGTGCCCTCCGCAGTAAGCATGAAGGCACACCTCCTTCAGGGCTCATTAACAGTGCCAAGGTAAGCGCAAACCACTGCTCACTGCAAAATGCTAGGATTTACGGTGCATTTTTATCTTGAAGATACTTGAACTCAAAATCGTGCAATAGTAATATTAACACTAAGCAGGCTTGCCTATGAGCTCCTAGATTATAGAGGAAAATGGAACTGTTCTTTCATTTTCAAGATATAAAATATCAGAATATTGGCAGTGCTTTTCCAAAACTACATGAAGTCTTATTGTTAAAAAAAAAAAAAAAAAAGACAAAAAGCTGTACTTTCAACTCTGATGACCAAAGAAGAAAATGAAGCCAGACAGCATAACAGTTTTGGGACTGAGCCTGCAGCTTGGAACCAGGCACCATGTTTTTTAATTCAGATAATAGGGGCACTTGGCAGGGATGTCTCAGGCAAGTGTACATGTTCTAACTGCCACCAGGCATTCTGACGCCTCAGCCTAATTCCCAAGATTACTGAGATCTGAAGGGCTGGCCTCCACTCTTCCTTGCCCAGAGTGGGTGGGAGAGAATGGAAACTTAGTACCACATGAGTAGCCTTAAAAAGGAAACAAGGTTTCTCCGTCTGCTGCCTGCCAGAGGTTTACAACAGACTCTCCAATAATAGCCAGATAGGGAAATAGGCAGGAGCCTGTCGCTCCATCCTCCGTAGGAAGAAATCATAATATTGTCAAGCAGTGAGAAATATAAAGAGTTGGAAGTGCGACTGAAGAGAACGTTGCAGTGAAGACAGCCCGTATTACTCTCCGCTGTCCTCTATAGCCAAAGCTAACGTGCCTCGCTGTGATTGTTTCCGGAGTCTCCGAATGTGGGTTAAACACCCGAGGAGGTAAATAGTCCCGGGTTTTGCTGTCACTGGGTGGGTTGCTCTGCCACTCAGGACCATGTCAACCTGAAGCCTTTGGCCCAAGGGTTGGGGGAATCACGCTTCCCTGCCCACCATGGGACCACCGGCACAAGCGGGTGATCAAACTTCAGATAGCCCCGATAATCCAGGAATATCTTCGTGAATGCGACAGTGATACGGCATTGAGTAGAACGCACAGGCAAACCCCCAGCCCTTCAGCACTGCCCATGTGGGAAGTCCCCACCACAGCTTCCATTCAGCCAGCACCTATGTCAGGAGCTAAAAATGTGTTGCGGATCTAATCCTTACAACCGTGAAGCCTCATAGGAACTAGAATCCCCACTTACGCATGAGGAAATGAAGCATGGAAGAATTAAGTTAATTGGGCTGAGGAGATGGCTCAGTGAGGGAGAGTGCTTATTGTGCAGATGGGAGAGCCTGAGTTCAGCGCCCCAGAGCATAGATAACGCTGGGCAGAGCACAGGTCTGTTATCCCAACACTTCTACGGTGAGACCGGAGGCAGAGACCGGAGAGGCCTTGGAAGCTCACGGGCCAGTTAGATGGGCTTATATAGTGGTCCACAGCAAGAGACCCTGTCTCAAACAAGGTGTCCTCTGACCTCTACACAAGCACTGTGGCACAAGGGAGCATGCTCGAGTGTATACACACACACACACACTCACACACACACAAAATAAATAGAAGATAGATGATAGATAGATAGATAGATAGATAGAAAGAATAAAAAATTAGTACAAATTTTTTAGATGAACAGCTAAGTTAATTGCTAGTTTTTTTAAAGGTCAAAAGGTGAATGAGGACTTTAGGTTTCTGGTCCAGCAGGTAAAAAGATTGAAGGACATCATTCTATCCTATCAACTACAAAATCAGCACCTTTTCTCAGATCACTGAGAGCTAAGTTCTCAGGCAAAACCAAGGCCTCTCTGATGGGAAAGACAGGCAGCACTCTCAAATCAGAACATCCCAGAACAGAAGCACTGGTGGAAAGCACTCCCGCCCACCCAAAAAAAAAAAACCAGCCAGCACTGTAACTGAGAGCCTGGAGATTTGGTAGGCTCGCATCTGAGAACTGAAATTTCCAGTGCGAGCTGGCCACAGGAGCACTGCTGGTGTTGTTGGGTTTTATCTCCAGGAGCTCTGCCAGATCCACTCAGTGACCGTCAAAGGAAAATCCCTTTGGGCTTCAGGCAGAAGAAAGACAGTCAACTGCTGAGAAGGTCTGCCCTCAGGAGAAAACACTGTACACAAATCTAACCTATGTGTTTTTCGGAACCTCGCAGACCTGAGGGAAGGATCTAAATCTTAATGTTCCCTCTGTCATCCTTTTCTACATAAGGAATGATGGGAATAAAACAAACAAACCCAAGAAGTGGGTGGAGTCCACAGACCAGGGCCAGCCAGGAAACAGGGGTGGAGCTTAACTGTAGGAGGAGAGAACGCTCCCCTCCCTGCACACCTGGCCATGTTATTAGATGGAATGCCAGCTAACCACCACATGAGAGAGACTATAAAGCTAATTGATTTCCTAGTTTCAACTGTGTCATTGTTTTCTTTTCTTTTTGTGGTGGCGAAGCCCATGAAAATGTAATTGACAATGAAACCCTAAGTGAAGTCACACATAGAAGCTTGCTGAGCAGCATAGAGTTTGAGACTGGGCAAATATTTGTTTGAGTGGCTACCTTAGTCTAGCTGTGTGGTGTCTTTATTTGTGAGTTCATTATAATATACTGATTTTTTAAAAGTAAAAAATTAAGGCCAGTTCCTTTGACCCAGCCCATGTTTTTTGTTTTGTTTTGTTTTGTTTTGTTTTGTTTTTCAAGACAGGGATCCTCTGTGTAGTTCTGGTGCCTGTCCTGGATTTCACTCTGTAGCCCAGGCTGGCCTCGAGCTCACAGAGATCCGCCTGGCTCTGCCTCCCGAGTGCTGGGATTAAAGGTGCGGGCCACTGCCGCCGGGCCTCCAGCTCATCTTTTAATAAGAAAGACTGCAAGGCATGCAACAAGACAAGCTGCAGAGACACCGGCTGGCATCTTGAGCAGTCAGGTCCCGTGAGAATGTTGGGATTACAAAAGTAGCGTTTTTACAAACTGTGATAAATATGCTAAGAACGTCAGTGGAAACAGAGACAATGTATAAGAGCAGATGGATAATGTAATTAGAAATGGAAACATTACAGAAGAATCAAAACGAAATGGTAAAGGTCCAAAACAAAGAGAAACAAAGGAAAAAGGTGGAGAATGTCTGCACTGGCCATGGCTGTGAAAGCACCTCTGCCTGAGCTGAAGGGCATGGCGACAGACACCCTCCAACATAAAGCCAAAGAGAAAAAGACTGAACCTGAAAAAAAAATGTCCAAGAACTAGGAGACAACTACGAAATGTTCCCCGTGGGCACCATGGGAGCCCCAGAGGAAGAAAAGAGGGAGAGAATAACAGAGGCGGCCTTCGAGGCAGTCATGACTGAATTTCCCCAAAATGAACGGCCAACATGAAAATGCAAATCAAGAAAGCTCAGAAGACAGCAAGAAGAATAAGGAGTAAGAGGAGGGGGGGAGAGAAGAAAGGAGACATTGGAGGAGGAAAACCACACTTTAGAATCTCATGTTCAAACTTCACAAAGTCAAAGACAGCCAGAAATGGGGGGGGGAGACACCTCACCATGAGAGGAACAAAAGCTAAGCATTAGGTTTGCTTTCTACTTCGTTAGGAAATGTGCCCAACAACCCCCTGTGTTGAGTGTTTGGTCCCCATCAGACAGTGCTATTTGGGGGAATGGTGGAAACCTTAAGAGTTAGAGACATGGCTGAAGGAAGCGGAATAACTACAGAACCTCAGAGTCAGCGCAAGACCCCCCAAGACCAAGCTCTCAGAACAGAGTCGATGTATTTGCCCCAGAGGACAAGGGAAAGGGGGAAGGGAACACAAGGGGAGAAAATGGGCAAGGAAGAGGGGCAGGGGTATTTGTCAGGTGTGAGGGGGGGTGTAAAATGGGAAACCTTGTGTTAGGATGAGGTGTTAGATTTTAATTAGGCATGTTAATTAGGTATGCCAAAGGGAGCTTTTAATTTCTGGATTTCAGTACTTCGATAGCTGCACCTTGGTAGTAAGCCTCAGGATGAAGGATTGGCCAAACAAGGGAACAGACCTTGGGGGCTAGCTTCAGGAATGTCATCTCATGGTTTTTAGCAAGGCGGGGGAGTGAGGAGAAGGGCAAGGCCTGCCAGAGCCACGCCAGCCGCACTTGCCACACTCAAGTCGGCCAGAGCCCCTTCAAGGAGGTTGTTGGGTAGAATGCTGACGGTTATATCTGGTCCTGGCTCCCTTCCTCTCCCTCACTACACACTGCTACCACCATAATGTCACATTCCACCTCATCTCAGGCCCAAAGTACTGGAGCCAGGAGCCAGCTAACCATGAACGAAGACTACTGAAACCCTGAGCCGAAATGAATCATCCCTCCCTTGCGGTTCTTGGTGAGGCTTTTTGTCAGAACAATGAAAAGTTTGACTGATACATTTTGTGGTTGAAAAAAAAAAAAGAAAACAGTATTTACATGGCTAAGGTGGGAGCAAGAAAAACACAGATCTGTAGTTCTGTGTGGACAAACCCTTCAAAGGTGAAGAGAAACCAAAAGTTTCCTCACAGAGACTGAGGGAAATCTTTGTCGGTACACATTTTTCAAGGAAGTTTAAAAGAACGTCTGTAAACAGAAGACATGACATGGGCAGAAAAGGTACATCTGCACAGTGAAAGGAAGATGGAGACAGAATAGGTGGAGGTTTAAAAAAAAAAGTGTTTTCTCAATTCCAAATTGATCTAAAGACAACTTGTTTAGAAAGATGAATGTGTATTTGATGAGATTTTCATGTATGCATATGTGTGTATAATATATATATATATATATACCTTTAACTTATATCTTTCTGCATGCATCAATACTTCATGTGTTTCTGTGTGGTTATCTGTAAGTGAAATGAATGGGAGGAACGGGCAGGAAGGAGGAGTCAGTGTATGCACAGTCCAGGAAGCAGTATTATATGACTTGAAAATAGACTTAGGTTATTTGTAGTGAACCCTGCAAACTTTCCGATAACCCCATAAAAAAGAAAGTATAAATGGCACACAGAGAAAGAAAAGAAAAGTGGGATCGTATAAAATACTCAACTAAAACTGCGAAATGGCGGGAAAAATATGGAAGACGAAGAGTAGGATAAATCCCAGCACCAAACAGAAAACAGTAAAAGCTAGATAGATACCCATCTAAATTCGGCAATTATGGGACCACAGCCATCAGACTAGATAAACGTGCTCTATAGTGTCTACAAGAACCTCATCTTACATATAAAGGCAAACATCAGACGTAAGGGATGGAGAAGAACAGCATGCTGACCAAAAGAAAGTTGGAAGGGCTACATGGACTTCCTACAGAGCTGACTTCAAAGCAGGAACAGTTGTCTGGGATCAAGAGGGGCATTATAAAATGATAATGTGCTCAAAACTCCATGAAGTCCTAACCGACTGTATTGCACATGCTCCTTACGGCAAACCGAACATAAAAATACACAAAACAAAGCCCATCCCAGTTCAAGGAGAAGTGGATGAAAGTCCTATTGTGTTTGGAGATCTCTATACTCTTATGTCGGAAGATGATATGTTCAACGCATGCACAACCTGTAAGGCCTGGGGCTGGAAAGATGGCTCAGCAGTTAAGGGCACTGGCTGTTCTGCTTTGCCAGAGGACCCAGCCCCTGCACCTGTAACTCCAGTTCCACGAGATCTGACACCCTCTTCTGGCATCCAAGGGTACCAGGCATGCATGTGGGGCAGAGACATACATGCAGGCAAAATGGCCACACACATAAAATTAATTAATTAATTAATTAATCTATTTTAAAATAAAAATAGAAAGTGTGCAGATGGGGAAGGATGAAATAACCTGAGAGCATGAGCATCAGTGTAGGAAATTCAAAACTGTTTTAAAAAAAAAACAACTCTGTAACAAGGTTACAGGATGCACGATTAATGTCAAAAATTAATCATCTTCTCATATCCCAACAATGAACTTGACATTAAAAGTGCATTGTCAACTGGACATGGCCCATGATTTAATCCCAGCACTCTAGAGGCAGAGGAAAGCAGATCTCTGAGTTTGAGGCCAGCCTGGTCTACAGAGAGTTCCAGGACAGCCAGGGCTACACAGAGAAACTCTGTCTCAAAAACACAAAAAACAAAAACAAACCAAAAAATGTATTGTCATTAAATTACCCACACATACACACCCAATGAAATGACCTGGGTTTAAATCTAACAAACTATGTGTAAAATCTACGTAAAGACAATTCCGAGCTCTGAGGAAAGAGATTGAAAAACCAGGTAAGCGGAGAGAAATTCTATGTTCATGACAGAAGGACTTAATGTTGCTGAGATGTTGGTTCTCCCCAACTTGATCTAGAGTTATCACAGCCCCAATCCAAATCCCTGCAGGTTAGTTTGTGGGTGTCAATGTGTAGCTCTAAAATCTGTACGACAGAATAAAAGATCCAGAAGAGCCAGCTTAATGTGGAAGGGGGTAGGAGCCACAAACAAGATTCATGTTGTTAATTTGTTTAAGTGTCAGAGCTGGGATTTGATGACAGGCTGTGAAGGCTAATCATGGTTGTCAACGTGACTGGATCTGGAATTAACTAAACACAAGCTGCTGGGCACACTGGTGAGAGATTTTCTTGGTCAGATGATTTGAAAAAGGGAAGATCCACCCGAAATCTGGGCAGTGGCTTCTGGTGGCAGCCAAGATAAAAGGACATGAGAGAAGGAAACTACTTTTGCCCTCACTCTTACTGGCAAGTCGTGTGTGTGTGTGTGTGTGTGTGTATGACACACACTTATTTTTTTTTCAGTCTATCAGTTCTGTTCCTTTAAAGAACCCTGAAGAATACACTGGTAGTTTCAACTCCAAAAGTTTTGCCTTAATTTGGAAACATCAACAGGCTGGTGAGAACAAAAAAAAAAAAAAAAAAAAAGTCCTAAACAACCTGATCAGACTTGTAACACGTATTTCTTCAACCAGGGGATCATAATGACAGCCGAGCCTTATACTTCAATCGCTCTTACTACAAGAAGAAAAAACCATAAGGAAATCCTCTACTCACACCAACCACTGCTGAATTCCAGCTGGTCCGTTATCTGTGCTGTCTAGCATCACCTGGTGGCTTAACAACCGTACGGTGTTCCTCCTGCTTCTATGAGCTGGTAGCCTCTCTGCTGCTGTCACTGGTGGTGACTGACAGGGCATATTTAGAGGGTGACTCTCCTGAGGTTGTGCTCAGCCACATGAGGCTTTCCCACAGCAGAGTAATGTTTAAGATAACAAAAGCATAGGCTCAGTCCCTGGGTCCCTACCTCAGAAACTACACAATGCTACTTCTGATACATTCCAGTAGTCAGAGAAAATCCAAGCATGGATTGAGGAGCTAGACTTCACCTCTTGGAAGAGTAGCAAAACCACACTACCAAAAATATGAGCACAAAAAGGTATGACTTGCTGGGGACTGTTATTGTCCATGCTATTATATGCAGCCCTCTCCTCAGCCGGGATTCACAGCTCCTTCATAGGCAAAGCTTCAAAGCCTCTCCCAAGCTCGGAATCCAGGCTCAAGAGAACATGATCTCACACAGGTCAGCTCCAGATGAGGGGACTTAGAACTCTTCCTTGCAGAAACTGTAAAAATGTGTGACCTAAGAAGACACTTATTCACCCCGAGACATTTGGCATCCAATGGGAAGATGCAGGTAAGATGTCTGAAATAGATACTCCCGTTCAAAATCAGGGGAAATAGTCAGGCACACAGTGCATACCTGTACTACCAGCACTTGAGAAGCTGAGGCAGGAGGATTACAAGTGGAAGACTAGAGGCAGGAGAGATGGCTTAGCAGTTAGGAGCACTTACTGCTCTTCCAGAGGACCCAGGTTTGGTTTCCAGCACCCATAATGGCAGCTTGTAATTGTATTCAGTTCTGAGGGATCTAATGCCCTCTTCTGGCCTCTTCAGGCACTGCACACATATGGTGCACATACATACATGTAGGCAAACACATTAAAAAAATAAATCTTAAAAATCAAAAGCCAAAGGCTAGCCTTGACTACCAAACAGGGAAGAAGAGAGAGAGAGAGAGAGAGAGAGAGAGAGAGAGAGAGAGAGAGAAAACCAGAAAGAACTGGAAGCATAGAATTTTCACTGGTCCATCCTAAAGTCCAGCTGAATGTGCTCAGGCTTGTTACTCTAGAAACACCCCCTATCAGGGTATCTGTTCTGTCCCCTTAATTGGTTCCTTTGTTTATCCTTTCAACTCTTGGCTCTGGTCCACATTTGTAGCTTGACATTCTAAGGCACCTTTCATTAATGACCATAAGAACAGCCCATGTTTGTATCTACATTGCTTTCTTGGTCTCTGGAGACTTCCCACAGAAGGTTGGGGACAGAGAGGCCTGTTTTATTTTATTGTATTGTATTATGTCTTATTGTCATACATTCAATGGACATGAGTTTCATAAAGACAGCTTCATTCAACTGTATCATTTACTTAGACCATATTCACCGCCCCCAAGCTCTCTCCTTCCCTCCCCCACCCCTTCCCCCCCATAGTCTCCTTCCTTCCCCCAGCCCCCCCCCCCCACTTTATGTATCCATATACAATCTAGGATACACAAGTGCAGGAAAACACATGATATTTGTCTTTCTGAGTGCTCAGGCCTCTTTACTTTTGAACTCCTCTCTCTCTCTCTCTCTCTCTCTCTCTCTCTCTCTCTCTCTCTCTCCCTTTCAGTCCGAGCTGACAGTAACCTCATAAATACAATGATTTCAAAAACCTTTGAGGGTTTCCTATGCATTTTATGGTCTTTCTCCATGCCCCAAAAAGCACATCTATAATTCTTCTCAATACATAGCCGTGCTACAGATATGACGAGTCGCTATGAAACAATACCCTTAAGATTCTCAGAAACATTTTGTCTGGCTGACAGGGACTATTAGGCTCCTCCTTAAATTTCTCTGAAGTCTTAATGGTCACAGTCCAGATTCAATGTTTACCTTGAGGCCGTTTCTTATTTTGACAATCTTCAGCTGACTGGGGAGACTAGGGTTTTTAAATAGTTTTATTTTCTCACTCACAATGTCTTGTCTCTCCTGTAGTCCATGTAAAGTCTAATTTTAAGAAACTGTTTCATTCTTTGGATCATTTCTCTGAAGGCCAATAGGCACTGTGACTGAATCTTCCTCACCAAGTCCCCAAGGTCATTGGATTTATTTTTTCTCTTCCAAGTTAGCACAGTTATGAGTTTGCCCTATAACACAACATCAGCACTCCCTTCCTATGGCATTTTCCTCCCTATTCTCAGAACCTCTGCTAGCAAAATCCTTACTTCCTTCCAGTTTACGTGCTATCTGTCGCCAAGCCAACGTCACACACATTAGGAATTTGTTCCTCACACCCCTGCCAGACACCAATTTCTGTTTCAGTTACTTATCACCATGCAAATGGACACCCTAAAACTCAGTGAATTAAAAAGACCACAGCTGACTTTTTCTCAGTATGCTGTGGCTTGGCTCAGGAATTCACTGGCAGATTTTACTTGGATTCTGTGATGGCTAATTTTGACTGGATCTGGAACCTACTAAAATACAAGTGGCTAAGGTACTCCTGGGAGGGCCTCCATGATCCAATTATATGAAGCAGGAAGACCCCCTGTAAATGTGGGTGGCACCTTCTGGTGGCAGCCCAGATGGAAGGACATGGAGAAGGGAAATTTTTTGCTTTGTGCCTTCTTACCCTTACTATCGCTGGCAAGTTCATCTACCACTAGGCTGCTGCATTTCTTCAGTGATATTGGAACCAGTGTCTGCAAGCTTCCGATGTGAATTGAAGACTCTCAGGAACCCCTCCCCAGCCTTCAAGGCTAGGTTGGAGTTTCTGAGATATATCCAGCTTCATGGACAAAGCAGCTACCAGATTCTCAACCGCTCCAGTATGAGATGACCATTGGACTACCTGGACCGTATCATATAAGCCAATCTAATAAATCCTATGTATACCCATTCTATTGGTTCTGTTCCTTGAGAGAACTCTAATACAGGTACCACTGAGTGGCAGATTGGCATTTGGACTCACCTGGCATTTCTCTCCAGAAAGGTTTCATCCTGGGCAGCATTTTTCATGTCAAGAGTAACAGCAAATGGTTCCACAGCTTGTATAAGTCCAGTCTCAAACAACACCCGATGTCACTTGGTTCATATTTAACAGGTCAAGTCACAAGACCAGTCCATAGTCAAATGATGGACAGACAAACATCTGTTGGTTGAAAGAATGTAAAAGAGACATGAATGCAGACAGATCTGATTCACTATTCTAACAACCTATCCACATTTTATGTAATATTTTTATATATATAGAAATATGTGAATATGTGCACAGTGTAATCTTTTTTCTACCTGAATGTAGAATCGTGATATTTGCATTACTAGTTTATTTAGATAAATGTAGTTGAGTCATAATGCTTTATGATCATCAGCTAGTGAATGGTCTATAGTATATTTGGCAAAAGTAATGAATTCTTAGTGATTTGAGATTTGCCTAGAGCTCCCAGCTATAAAATGTTTCCTGTGAGGTAAAATGACATTGCTGAGGAATTTTGTGTGTGTGCAAATGGTAGGGTGTGTGGATTAACAAAGTGAGAAGTAATGAGTTCCGCTGTCCTTTCTGCAGTCAAAGAACCGGAATTCCTCTCAAGAAATTGATTCTAGCCGTGAACGCAAAGATGACATCATATTGAAAGCAGCAGGCTGCAAAAGCCTCCCTGTCTCCATGAGAGACATCATTTGTATCAGACTATATAATCTATATTAATTACATTCTCACAAGGATAACGTGGTAAGAGTTATTTATATTCTTCGTCTATTTTCTTACTATGGAGTATTTTTGTTTTTTGCAAAGGCTCAAGACAAAATACAATTTCTTGTCTTTATTTCTCAGAGTCACTTTTACTGTTTAAACTGAGAAATCTTTATACACTGGGATATAAAGTGTTGTTTTTCAGATGCCTGTGATAGGAGCAAAATGTCATTTTTACCATTTCCAAGGATGTATACAATTAATTATTATAAGGATACACCACAATATTTACCACCTTCATTCATATTTTAAAGGGGCTACTGACAAAGTTCTGTTGAGTCATACTGAGTAAGATCATCTCAACTGGGTAAATCAGAGGAGGTAGAGTACCATGATTTATCTACAATTTATTTGTTTAATAGTCTCCATTAGGCCTAAAATTCTGACCCTTACTGAGGATGACTTGAGATACCCATCTTTAAGATAAATCACACATTCAAAAAAAATTTAAATCTGTAAAACACTTGAAGGCATTAAATTTTTCAGTAATTCATGCTGTGGAATCTTTCTCCAAAGCCATTTCAAGTCTGATAGCCATTCTGCCAAAATGTAAAATTAAGGGATAGCAAGATGGCTGTGCAGGGTAAGGGCTCATGTCGCCAAAAGCCTAATTACCTGAGTTCAATCCCCAGGACCCACGTGGTTGTAGAGAACTGACTCCTTCAAATTGTCCTGTAACTTCCACATGAGCTAGTACACACACACACACACACACACACACACACACACACACACACACACCACACCACACACCACACACCACACACACACTAATTTTACAAGTTAATGTAAAATTACTACATAAGGTGGCTGTGATAGTCAAATTCAGATTCGGAGCGTACAATGGTGATTTCCAAGGAATGGAGGAGAGGAAGATGGGGAATTATTGGAAATGAATGGTTGGTGTTGGCTGCCCAACAGTAAACGTACTCAACTTACTAAACTGTGTTCTTAAGTTTATCCATTTCATATTAGTGCATGTGCAGGTGCACACGTGGGCACAGATGCATAAGCACGGTGTGTGTGTGCGCATGTGCATACTGTACATGTGGAGGTCAGAGGGCAACTCTGCAGAGTCAGTTCTCTCCTTCCACCTTCATGTGGGTTCTAGGGAACAAACCTAGGCTGCCCCCACCTGCTGAGCCATCTCACCTTCCCTAAACTATACCCTTAAACATGACAAGAATAGTAAACTTTATGTTCTGTGCACTGTGCCACAGTAAAAATAATAACTGTAATTAAAATAATGCAACTACAAAACACATACAAACATCCCAGAATACCAGCAAGCACAAGAAGAAGAAACAGATATGGCAGAATATAACAACCATAAAAATATTAGCCTAAAAAAGCCACTTTCCCCAAATCCGCCACCACTGATACAGCCGAAACTCCAAGAGTGCCTGTCAGACTCAGAAGCCACTGCTGAATGACATAAATCAAAGGGGGCCATGGGTAGTCTGCAAAGTAGCTCATTGCTTGAAAGGAGATGGAGCTCTAACACAGATTGCTAAATGGTCTTATAAATGAAATAACCAGGAGCCAGGTATTGGGGTAAATTCTGGAAGATCAGAGAAACAGAACAAGCCACAGCTAACCTCACCTTGCCAACTTCTCAACCGATCCTGTTTCCTCAAACTGGAAGCCTCCGTGTCCTCATCCAAATGGATCTCAGCTGAACTGCTGCTAAAAGCCTAAAAGCTTCAAGGGCCTCTAGTTCCTGGTCCTCACGCCTTATACACCTTTCTGCTTCCTGCCATCACTTCCTGGGATTAAAGGCGTGTGTCACCATGCCTGGCTGTTTCCAGTGTGGCTTTAAACTCACAGAGATCCAGACAGATCTCTGCCTCCAGAATGCTAGGATTAAGGGTGTGTGTGTGTGTGTGTGCCACCATTTTCTGGCCTCTATGTCTGTCTAGTGGCTGTTCTGTTCTCTGACCCCAGATAAATTTATTAGGGTGCACAATATATGGGGAGACATAATATCACCACATGAAGCTTTCCATTCAAATACTTTAAAAGGTCAGGACTAGCTTAAGCATCTCTGAGGTGTCTTCACAGAACCAGGGCCACGTTTCTAATCCTTGCAATTCTACACTCCCTTGCCATTGCTGTTTCTGATGCCCTGGCCGCCTCCCTGACTGAGTCTCAGCCCTTTCTTTAGAGCACAGTTCAGACTCTTTACGGACACTTCCTACTTTTTCCTTCACGGTAGCTTCTTTATAGTGCCCCAAATAGTTCCAGTGTTCCAACCAGCATTCATTTGATTGCTGGAGGTATTTCCAAGGAAGCCTGTCAGGAGGCTGTCATGGTGCCTTGCTTCCCAGCCTATCCCTGGTTCAGTATACACACAGTGTTTCCAACATTAGATAAATAGCACAGCGTGTGGAATTAGTTTGTGGCAGATGAATCAAGCCTCGTAGAAAGGGTCCACCTGCAAGAGTGAGAATCAAGCAGGAAGACTAACCCAGAACCCTAACCATCCCACAGAAGCCTCCACAGACATCATTCAAACCAAGCCACTGAAAAATACAATGATTTCAAAAACCTTCGAAAAGTGTAGCACTTATCCCTTGTCAAAGAAGGTTCTTTAAACGGAGATCTACAATTGGTTGAAATGTGGAGAGTCAGTGACCACAGGGTGTGTCCAACTCCAATTGTTACATCTATAAGGCAACCCAACACCTAGGCTCAGGCGAAATCACTGATGGGGAGAAGAAATATTGTAAGAGCCAGAGGAAGTCTACTGCTAGATAGTGTGTTCTAGACATGACGGAGAAGCCACACACATAAAATCTCAACAACACAGTTGCATAAACAAGACCTGAATATGTTGACATGCCAATGTAGACAGGGGCAATTTCACGAGGCCCCTTCCCCTACATGAGGATCATCAGGCAATCAGTGGCTACTGAAAGAGGTTGAATCATTTTTCTCCAGGGACAGGCCTCCTGATAGTCATTCAGTCCCACATGGCCAGCCCCAAATACATGTACATATGAGTAACACTGAATGGGCAGTTGTAAGAGAGAGGGGGACAATGATAAGTAAAGAAGAGGTCATGAAATTAAGAGGAAGTAGTGAGGGGTCATGAATTTGAGAGAGAGTAGATTGATCATGGAAGAATTGGAGGGGAGAGGGGGAGATGGAAATGGTGTAAATACAGTACACATGTATGTAGTTATCAACAGAAAAAAATGGCCTCCCTTTCTTCAAAAAGAAAATAAAAAATAAATAAAAAGTCTTCTCTCTCCATTTAGGTTCCAAGCCCCTGAGAAAAGAGCAGGCAAGTTTTTGTCTTTGTGTAGCCTATATTAGCTTAAAAATCAAGAAATCAAGGCCGACAGGACTTGTTTTGGTGTTGAAGAGTAGCAGGGGCAGGAAGAATGAGCTAAAGAAAAATTTACCAATTTTATTTCATTTATATTTATTAAACAAATGGGTTTAGTGCTTACTATAAAATAAAAATCTCATAAAAGCAAGTTGTCTCAGTCATTTTCTGTTGCTATAACTAAATACCTGAGGCCAAGTAATTTATGAAGAAGAGAAATCTATTGAGCTCCCAGTGCGGAGGCTGGAAGTCCAAGACTAGACAACCATATCTGTTCAGTTTCTGGTGAGGGTTCTCTTGCTGGATTGTACTGTGGTAGAGAGCGTTCCATGGTAGCAAAGAGCAAGTATATGTTACAGCACAGTCACTCTCTCAGTAACTCATGAAGCCACAGATCATCTCCCAAGATTCCATCCTTCAAGACCATTAGCATAAGACTTGGGTTATTAAGTTTCCAGTACACGAAATTTGGAGAGCACATTCAATGCACAACCCATCTTATGCATTTGTTATTTATCACCTCTCATAGTGGTGTGGGTAAGCTCAACTGGGTAGTTCTGGTTTGGGATCTTTCATGTAACTGCAATCAGGCAGCAGCTGATGAAACAGGATGGAACAACCCAGATGGACAACTCCCAAGGCTGAAGGTTGATGTTATCTCTTGGCTAGTGGGATACTGCTGGAAGCAATTTGCATGATATCAACCAGCCCACCTACAAATTATCTCACCTAGACACAATTCCTCAGCCTTGAAGATTACAGCCAGGTTCTGAGAGGAAATGTCTCAAGAGCCAGCATTCCAAAAAATTCAGGAAGAGGCAACAAGATGCTTACAGTCTAGAACTTCAGATGCACCCCATATTCAAGGAAAGACTTCATAAAAATGTGAATAAGATGGGGGGTACTGAAGAGATGGCTAAGTGTACTTGCTGCTCTTCAGAGAACCAGAGTGCCATTCTCAGCACCTACATGGCAGCTCACAAGGGTCTGTGTGTAACTCTAGTTCCAGGGGACCAGACACCCTCTGACAACCCCACCATGGGCACCAGGTACACATGTGAATAGACATGCATGCAGGCGAAACACCCATACACATAAAATAATGATTAAATCTAAATAATACATATAAACAGATTCTTTTTTTTTTAAGAGTATGATTAAAGAAGGTATAGCTCCTGGGATGGAGAAATCTTTGAAGAACAAAACAGATAGATACATGATAGATAGATAGATAGATAGATAGATAGATAGATAGATAGATAGATAGATAGACAGAGATAGATAGATGCATGCATGTTATATAAAGCACAGAATACATTATTATTTATGTATTATATAAGCATGTTATAAAATAAGCTTTACATACATTATTTCATCCCATAAATGAGTCTGGGAGGTAAGTATCATTTTCCCATTTTCCCAGTGAGGTACCTGAGCTTCAGAGAACTTAAGTCAGTAGTCTACAGTTACCAAGCAATACCTTCCCTCTCTGAAATCCAATCAATGCATCATCTGTTCCTATAAACTCCAAACTATCCATCAGCTAGCTTTCCTTTCAACATTCCAAATTCTGATCTAAGCAGCACTGGTGGAATTAGGGATGAGAAAGGCAATGTGGTTCTGAAGAAGGAAAAGCCCTTCCTGTGCAAGCCTAATAACCTGAGCTCAGATCCCTGAAATCTGAGTTCAGATTCCTAGAATTTAAAAGCCAGATACTGTAGCCCAAGACTGTAATCCCACACTCCTGCAGTGAAGTGGGAAACATTAAGAATCTTCCAGAAAGCTTGTGGACCATGTAGCCTGGAGTAGGCAGCATAGAGCCAAAGTCTAAGAGAGATCCTACTTTAAAAAGGTAGAAGGCAAGAACCAACTCCTGAAAGTTACCCTCTGACCTCTACATAAATGCCATGGTATGCACACATTATCACACACAAACACATAAATACATGCATCATCGTGCACACACACACATAGTACATGCACACAAACAAAAAGAAATGTTAAAGAGTTGCTAAGAAACCTTTTTACAAAGGATTTTACTATGTAATTCTGCCATATGGCACATACCTGTAAGCTAGAAATACGAAGGCTACCAGTATCAGCCAGCCTTGGCTACATAGTGAATTCAGGATCAGCCTGGGCTACATGAGACCCTGTTTCAAAAGACAACAACAAAAAGATCTTGAGGTATGAGTTATGGCAAACAACAAAACTTCAATTTTGATGGATCCTCCCTACCAAAACTACTGAAATTAAGTCTAGTTAGCACTCTGGCTCCCATAGCTACTGCTTCTATCGTGGAGTCAACCAATCCACAGAGGTTCTTTTCTTTCCTTCTTTCTTTCTTTTTTCCTTGCTTCCTTCCTTTCTCTCTTCCTTTCTTTTCCTTTCTTTATTTTTCTTTCTTTTTAGACATGACCTTGCTATGTAACTCAGGCTGACCTCAAATTTCCAACCCCCTTCCTAACTCAACTCACCTTGTGCCACCACACCCTGCTATACAGACTAAACAATATTTAGGATGTGTTAGGTATACAAACTGGAGCTGATGTAAAACAGGGCTGTCCAACCTTTTGACATTCCAGCATGACATTATCATCTACAAATGGGTTGAGCTACATTCTCAGTTATCATGGGACACATTTATCCACTGGCCACCAATCAGACGGTCCTGAAATGTATACAGAGTGATGTTCACAGATCATATGAAAATATATACCACATTGCATCAGAGACTGAAACAGAAAAAGAGTTTGGTATGGGGAGGTGCTGAACAGAGAAACACCTTTATTGGAAATAGCTGAGGGAAATCACACTGAAAATGCTTCTGGATCTACTTGTATATTCTTTAGAGATAGAAAAATTAAGAGTAAGAAAGCTGAGGGTGAAGAGCAAGGACGAGCATCCAGGAGTCCGGGGAGGAGCTGCTGGAACCCTCCTGAAGGAGAGCCACGTTGTTCTCAGGATGTTTCCTCCAAGAGGAAGGGATTGTCTTTGTTGAACACGTAAAAATTTAAATACTACTGATTCTCTTCCAACAGCCTAGGCAGACAGGAATGAGAGAGAGTGTGTGGGTGGGTCTAAGAGTGGGTATAGAATGCTTTTCCTTTTCCTCCACGGTAGGTAGAGGGCCATAAAAACCTTCAACTGTTTTATCACACTGTTGATCACTTTCCCTACCTACAGGGCAATAATTTTCCACTCTGTAAGGCAATCAATATGCTATCTACCACCACTGACTCCCTTCTAGTTCCTTCTCCTTACCCTCACAGTTTTAAAACATTTTTAAAATTACAACTTCTTTAAAGTTTCCATTTTAAGCCTTTGGTTTCGTTCAAAGCTGTTAGTTTTCGACTGAAGGGGAATTTTTGTTTGTTTATTTCTACTCTCCACTGTTAAAAGCTCCATAGTTTAGTTTTAAGGACTCGAGTCACAGTATACCTTATTTGTCCCCTTGTGTCTGCTACTGGAGCCCTAGGTGTTTTGTATAATGCATGAGTGAGCCCCGCTTAGAAATAGAAATGCATTTTCAATAAGTATTTATTATGTTGTTCTGAGCATACAGCTTTAAATTTGCCCGCTGTAGCTTGAAGCATTACACAAGCTGCTGGTCTGCTGACTGCCTCTCTGGCAGCAGCACACACAGAAAATAGATTGCTAAGGGTTTTTCTTTTT
>CABHPQ010002315.1:12778-23950 GCA_902168405.1 Peromyscus aztecus | reverse complement strand
TTGAGTTGTTTACCTTTGTGCTCCAGGAGCTTCCTTACAAAGTGTAATGTTTCTGTCTTGGAGGAACCTGTTATACAACCCTCACAAAAGACAACTATGGATCTAGGTGATTGGCCAGGGCAGCCATCCTATTGGTGAGGGCTTGGTATTGTACCTTCCTGTCAGCAAGGCCACCGTGGCAAAGAGAGACGAGAGGACCAAGCACCAGCAATCCAGTCATCCCTCTTGGAGTGCATCACTTTAGCCTCATTTCATTGGCCCAAATAAGGTGGTTCCTGATCCAAAATCCACAGAGAAGAGAACCAGGAATTAGCGAGCAATTGATGTCTACCACAGCATGCACTTTCTTATGACAATGATAGACTGAAACCCACTATGTAGCTTGAATTCTATTTAGTCTTAATGATAAAAACCCAGAGTCAGATATTGGGGTAAATGCTGAAAGAACAGAGAAGTAAAACAGCCACAGTCACCTCTTACCTCCTCAGCCTGAAAAAGGGGCTGAGCCCCTGTCTCCTCCCGCCTTATATTCCTCTCTCTGTCCAGCCATATCACTTCCTGTCTCCACCTCCCTAGTGCTGGGATTAAAGGCGTGAGATCCCAAGTCTGAGATTCAAGTTGGGGGCCACCACTGCCTGGCCTCTATGGTTAACTAGTGGCCAGCTCCACACTCTGATCTCCAGGCGAGCTTTATTTGTTAGAGCACAAACAGAATATCACCACACCACTGGAAACTGTTCCTTCGATGTGGCATGTAAACACTCTAGTTTGACACAGTTCCATCCTCCTTCGGTCATTGACTCCACCTGTCTGGACTCACAGGACGCTCGTTTTTACAAGTCCTGGTATGGGCAAAGCCAATCTCAGTATCAGACTATCATCTATCCCTAATGAACTATGGCGTTATCGTCATTTGGTCCCACAGGCTCATGGTTTGAAGCCTTGGTCTTCCGCTGGTAGTGTTAATTTGGGAAGTGGGGCCTAGCTGCAGGAAGTCACTGGGGATTGCTATGGAATCATCCTTTTGGACACTGTAAAGATTTGTCACTCCAATTTGTTTAATAAAATGCTGACTGGCGGATAGCCAGGCAAAAATATAGATGGGGCAATCAAACCGAGGGTGCTGGGAGAAAGAAAGGTGGAGTCAAAGAGTCGTGGGCAGACTCGGAGAAGCAAGACGGAAATGCCGCACTGGAAAAAGGTACCAGGCCACGTGGCAAATACATAGATAAGAAATATGGGTTAATTTAAGTGGAAGAGTCAGTTCGTAACAAGTCTGAACTATCAGCCAAGCATTTATAATTAATATTAAGCCTCTAAGTCGGTTTTTTGGGAGCTGCTCTTCCAGAGGACCCAGGTTCAAATCCCATCACCCACAGAGCAGGTCATAGCTGCCTATAACTCCAGTTCCAAGAGATTCAGCACCTTCACACAGACATACTTGTAGGTAAAACACAAACACACATAAAATAAATAAATTATTAAAGTGTCATTGGAGGCATATAGATTGCAGCTGTTGGTGGTCATTTTCCTATCTTGTGACTGGAGTCTGACCTAGATAGGAAGCGATGCGTAGAGGAAAAGAAAGGTCTGACATACAAGAAGAGAACTAGCCGTGAGTTCATCATTTGAATCCCTGAGTCTAACATGGGACATGAACATGCTGGATCAGTCTTTGGACACTGCAGTGATGGAGTCATCCCCCTCTGCCTTTCCTGTGGATAAGATGGCTTGAGTCAGGTTTTCTGACACTTGCCACTGAAAGAATGCTGAAAAATACATACAGAAGATACCCAAAGTCAAACTTTCAGAGGAATGCTGAATTGGCTCCATGGAATTTTATCTGTTTCTATTACTGCTCATCCATCAAATGCCACTCAACCTCTAAGATACTAAATCCGGAACTGTAGAAACTGCTTTCTCATGGTTCACAGCTGAGTTAGTCATTTAAATAATTTAGTCAGACAACCTCATTTGAATATCTGCTCGGAGCTGGTGCCATCCTTATAAAGGAAGCAAAGTAAAAAGAAAATATCATTACTTCTTGCCCATAAAGAATGACAGCCTGTAGACTAGGAGTATAGGACAGGTGGTATAGTTCTTGCCTACCATGCACAAAAACCTGGATTTGATCCCCAGCATCACAGAAACCAGATACGTTGGCCTACCTGTAACTCCAACACTCAGGAGTTGGAGGCGGGAGGATAAGGAATTCAAAGTCATTCTCAGCTACATATCAAGTTGGAGGTCAACTTGGCCTATAGGGGACACTATCTCAAATTAATAAAACAAAACAAAAACAAACAAAAAACACACAAAACAAACAAAAACCAGCCTCAAGGTCCAGGAAGACGAGTGATACTCATGGAATTGAGGCAATGAATGACTGGGACCAAGAGAAAACCTGATACGTTCTGCTCCCAGAATGGAGTGATCCCTGAAGGCAATACTAGGATTGTATGTAGACTTGCTGAACTCTGTTACATCAAAACGATGTTTCAGTCACATTAAATTTCAAACCATGAGTTATTAACAAGTAAATACTGACTAAAGAAGTGAATGAATTAACAGATTTTTGGATAGAACGCAGTCTTAGGACACAATGATCTTTCAGCATGAGGCAAATACAAAAAGGCATTCAGGTTGAGAACGGTGGCACATACCTGCAATCCCAGCACTCAGGAGGCTGAGGCAGGAGGAGTTTGAAATCAGCCTGGAATATGTGTTGAATTCAAAGCCAGCATAGGCTACATACTAAGACCTTGTCTCAAACAAGCAAAACAAAGGAAGGAAGGAAGGAAGGAAGGAAGGAAGGAAGGAAGGAAGGAAGGAAGGGAGGGAGGGAGGAAGGGAGGAAGGGAGGGAGGGAGGGAGGGAAGGAGGGAGGGAGGGAAGGAGGAAGGAAACACCACAAATGAGTTCAACACAGAAATAAGATCTGAAATGGTCTTGGTGCCTTTGCCTAGATCTGGGGGCCACATTATAATCTTAGAGATGTACAGTGAAGAAACATCAGTTATTTTTACAAGAGGGGGTTTAATGATGTTTCGTCTTAGCCCCCACAATGCTGCTTCTAGAGGCACTAAAGACTCCTCCACGTCTTCCTTATTTATCCCTGCTTCCCACTCCAAGGAAGAGCTGCTGCAGATTGATCCGACTTTAACATAAGCAGTCTGGACCTAGTATGGGACATGGTGGTTCATACCTGTGATCCCAGCTCTTAGGCAACAGAGTCAAGAGGATAAGAAGTTCGAGGCCAGCTTCAGCTACATACTTACTGAGTTAGAGGCCAACCTAGGCCACTGAGACCCTTAAAAAAAAAAAGAAAAGAAAAAAAAGATAGAGAATAAAACAGTTGACCTTACCTTCTTCATTTTACAAGTGAGGGTATAGAACCACATCAATATGTACCATGTGCTCAGAGCTCAATAAATTCTGCTGTTTTCCTGAATACTACCATTGTCTTTTCTTGTTACGCTATGATATATCCTGACAAAAGCAACTTTAGAGAGACAGATTTATTCTGGTCAACATGTCCATCATGGCGGGCAAGTCAAGGCAGCAGGAACTTGCAGCGTCTGGTCACATGACACCCACAGTCAGGAAGAAGAGAGTAATGAATGCTGATTCTCGGCTCACCTTTTCCCTTTTTCACAGCCCAGGGAATGGTGCCGCCCACTGTGGGTGAGTCTTCTGACCTCAACCTAATCGGACACTCGGCCACAGGTGTGTCTAAAAGGTCCATCCCCCAGCCTATTGTAAATCTCATCAAGTTGACAATTGAGATGAAGCATCGCAATCATCCTCCTGATCATAACCATCAGCATGATGTTTCATCCAAGGCAGACTCTGTTGCGATGTGGCCTTCTCAGATCAGTCAGACTCAGGGTGATTCCTCCCTCTCCTGAGCCGAGCAGCTCCTTCCCCTCCAACATCGGATCATCTTCGATTTTAAACTCTGCTCCTTATTTCATATGTGAACGAAAAATAAATAAATAAAAAGGAAAAGAGAACAGGACCGCTCCTAGGTATGGTAGAGGAGGTTTGTTGTAGACATGTGGAAGAGAATAACCAGAGGGCGAGACATCTGGGAGAGTCCAGAGTGGACATGACCCTCGGCCAGGCCGTGTGGGGAGGGGGTGAGGAAAAGGAAAGGAAGGAGAGCCAGGTGCGGCAGCCAGGGGGCACAAAGGCACAAAAAAAGTGGGTAACCAAAATGGCTGGATTCTATAGAGAAGAGTAGCCCTGCCCCCTGGGCTGGAGGGTTCAGGGTAGGGGGCGGGGCATGCCAGCCAGGAGGTCCCTATAACAAGTAGGGACTGAGGGATGCAGGGAAAACCTGGGGCCAGCGGCCACTTTGATCTGTTAAATAGGCACCTCAGCCTTCTGACCGGCTTTGAAACCTAACCATATGCACTACCACTCCCATCAGCTTAGACCTGCTGTAGAGGTGGGGACAATATCTTAATTTTATTTGTTTGTTTGTTTTTGTTTTTGAGAAAGGGTTTCTTTGTGTAGCTCTGGCTGTCCTGGAACTCACTCTGCAGACCAGGCTGGCCTCGAACTCAGAGATCCACCTGCCTCTGCCTCTGGAATGCTGGGACTAAAGGTTTACTAAAGCCACCACCCAGCTAAATTTTTTCAACTCCTGTAACACCAACCATATGCTGAGCTTCTGATTGGCACTTAATGGACATTTAAATAAACAATGGGCAGAGCCTAGGAAGTAATTTATTTGGAATCCTTGCTGAGGCAGAAAGCAGTCTGGGTTCTGGCATTTAAGAATCTTCACCAGGCAGGTGTGGAGCAGAAACAGAATCATCTATCAGTCATACCCCACAGAGCACAACACCGAGCCTGTGAGGAAAGTGCTGTATTTCATCGAGGAGGAAATTAAGACCCACACCGCTGACACAGATCTAGCTGAACAAACGTTAAGGTGGGAATAATTCTCAGGCCTCTTTTTCTGCTGCATGCCTTAAAACAACCATCAATAAGAAGTTATTTCAGTAAATGTTTATGGAAGGGGGGCGACGTTCCCCCGGTTTTCTGTGTGAGGCGGCGTTTCCTCCCCGACACTCATCAGTCTTGGTGTGGTGGAGAGAAGTGTGGGAAGGCGCTCCAGGGGCAGTGACTGGGTTAGTGTGTGTGGGCTCCGGTGGGGGATGGGGTGGGGCTGCCACTTCGAGGAAGGCTCTTCCGCTCCAGGCAAGGGAGCCAGGTTTGACGCCTGAGTTTTCTAAGCTCCCGGCCGGCCAGTGTGTGTTTTCCAGAGCAACACTCCTCCAGCTCAACTGAGGGAGTCCCCACATTGGGGGCAGGGATGGAAATGCACCCTCAGAGACCAGAGAAACTTCCTACACGGGTGATCTGGGGTACCCGCTGTCATCATCCACCGGTGGGGATGGAATGAACGCACTCCCGCAAGACTCCTCCTGCAAGACAGCACCCCTCTGGCAGGCCTCCAGGATCTCACACAAGAGAGGCCCCGACCCCCTTAGGGAGGCCTGAGGACAAGGGCCTCTTTGGTACCCCAGGCTGGCGCACAGGCTCCTTTTCAGGTTTCATGCCCACAATTCCTCTGTCCGTCCACCTGGCCTCTTGCCAGTCTTCTCTATCTCCTCAATCCTCTCTTCCTCCTTTTAAAAGCCCGCCTTGCCTTTCAAATGCTTCCTCAAATGCGGGCTTCTTATTTTTGTGCTTATCCCTTCTAGGTCCCCCCCCCCCCACCCCGAGAGCTCTGGCTGAAGGCGGGCTTCAGGAGCCAGGCTCCGGTTTTATTCATCCCTTCGCTGAGTGGCCATTCATTTTGCAAATATTTGATCAGGTGCACGGGCAAGGTCGTTATTGTCAGAAATCGATGAACAAGGCTAGCCCAGATGTTAGGTGAATGAATAATTAGCCAATTAACTAAATAATTACAAGAGTGAATGGGAGAATTAAGAAATGTCACAAGACAGAAAAGCCACTGTGACCAACTTCTCCCATTTATCAGACGTTGTTAGCCAGCCATGCTTGGTAGCACACACCTAAAACCCCAGAACTCAAGGAGCCAAACAGGGGGATCATGAATTTGAAGCCAGCCTGGACTCTAAAGTAGGTTCCATCACACCCTGGACTATGTAAGGAGATCTTAGCTAAAAATCAAACCAAACCAGAAATTCTTACTGAGAGGAGCATGGTGCCCCAGGACTATCACTCACTGGGCATGGATAAGAACCTTTGAAAAAGCCTTCTCTGGGAGCTTCCTCCTTTTCCTTCCTCCCACAGTTTGAAGTATCCATGCCACAAAACATCTCTACAGACTCGATGGCCCAGTCATGACTCTTCGAGACATGCTGGCCACCTCAGTGTCTCAGACTGTATTTGCACTTTCTAACGAATAAGCTCATCTTTTAAGATTAGTACATAATGCAGAACAGTAGGGCATGGGGGAAAGGGGGTGGATTCTGGAGCCAGGCTGCCCATTTGCATGACTCCTGGATGCATACAAGTTGTGTGGCCTTTGACAAGTTATAAGCACCCTGTGTTCAGCTCCCGCCACCATTGATAGGGTCTATTTAATAATGCCCAACCCATAGATGTATTATAAAGCTGCGAGGAGTTTCTACCCATTCAGAACAATGCTCATAGTAAGGGCTGGAGGCAGCTGTTGGATGTTCTGTTTGGACCTCCACAGCAATGTAGTATATAACCACCAGAATCAGCCAAGTCTCAGGATGCTGCTAGTCTTGGAGGAGGGGCTGGAACATTTATCAAAGGGACCAGTCACTGACAGCAATGAAGGATGCTCCAGAGGTAAAGAGACAAGGGAAGAAAGTAGTTCTCTAACATCAGCAGTCACTTCAACTGTCCATTGCTCAGATAGTGAGACAGAGGCACAGGGGCTCATGAGCAGGGCTCAGCTGTCCGTCACTTCTTATGTGACTCTCAGTGACAATCATTTTCTGTGCTTCACTCTAGTCTTCAGTGATGGAGGGGAGCATTCTTAGGATAGTGGCATTGGACTATATTGGCCTCAGGGATTCCATGTTATACTCTTCCTAATTTTCCCTCTAAGGGAACTAAGACTCAGGAAAGCCATGTGTCACAGGCAGCATGGGGTGGTGGAAACATGGGAAAGGGTCAGAGTCAGACCCTAGCCTCACAACCCAACCTGGCCCCAAGACAAGGTTACTTCCCCAGTTTAAAAAAAAAAAAAAAAAAAAAAGGAGTAATCCATACTCACCGGGTCACCTTGAGGACCAGGCTGACCACGTGTGTTATGCACCTGACCCAAGGCCTGCAGTAGTTGTATGAGTGCCCAGTGAGGACATTTCCTGGTGTCCTTCTTCACTGGGTAATGGAAGAAAAAAAGCAGGGAAGGGACCGGAGAGATGGCTCAGGAGTTCAGAGCAATTACTATTCTTCAGAGGACAGGGGTTCGGTTCCTAGCACCCAGTTACAGAGGCTCACAACCCTCTGTAACTCCAGTTCCAGGAGATACGGCACCCTCTTTTGGCCTGTACGGGCACTGCACACACAGAGCACAGACATCCGTGCAGGCAAAATACCCACACACATGATATAAAAAAGAAAATAAATTTAAGCAGCAACAGGACTCTAAAGACAGAACTACTAAATGATCCTTCAGTGCCATTAATATTAACGGTCCACTTGAGATCCACTACACCCATTTGGGAAGCTAGTCAGGGTACCGGGAGCTAAAGAGTTAACATTCAGGTATGAATTTTTAGTTTCTGATTCTTGATAGCACTTGGGACAGGGCTTCTCAGAGAAGAAAAGCCTTTCCCAAGCCCCTGCCTAGCAGCATGACCTAGCAGCATGGTCTCCAGGGCACAGTTCCCCATGGGAAGTCTCTCTGCCAACATACTTCTACTGTGAGGTTGAATTGTTAAGGTGAGGCACATGCCTGGGCCTACGGCTTGGCTCTCTCTGTCTTCTCTGAAAGCAAATGTGGTTGCGTCCACAAGTGCCACTGCTGGTCTGGACCTCAGGCCATGTAACAGGGACCGTGGCACCCTCTCCCTGCCTCAAGCCGAGGTGGAGATGCATCCAAGTGCATCTAAGCCCAGATTCAATTGTGCCATCATCCTGAGATGCCAGACTCAGAGCCAAGGAAATGAGCAGGATGATGTTTAAGAGACAGTGGAGCATTAAGTATAAGGAGACGGTTTCTTCTTTATCTGTGTTTACAGTCTGGAAAATCATCTTCCTTGGGCCTGCCTTCACCTCTCATTTGCCAGCATTGAGTTGTATGCACACTTCTGGACTAATGGAGGCCGAATCCCTGAACCTCCTAGGCACTTGAGGACTGTTCAGTGGGGTGGGAGGAAGCGGGCTCTTAGTAATGCAGCAGGCTACCCTTGACCCCAGGGACTCATTTTTTGTTTGCAGTGGGAGAACATTAAAGTCACAGACTAGCTGGGCGGTGGTGGCGCACACCTTTAATCCCAGCACTCGGGAGGCAAAGCCAGGCGGATCTCTGTGAGTTCAAGGCCAGCCTGGTCTACAGAGTGAGATTCAGGACAGGCACCAAAACTACACAGAGAAACCCTGTCTTGAAAAAGAAACAAACAAACAAAAGTCACAGACTAGCCAGGCAGTAGTGGCACACGCCTTTAATCCCAGCACACGGGAGGCAGAGGCAGGCAAATCTAGCTGAGTTCGAAGCCAGCCTGGTCTACAGAGTGAGTTCCAGGACAGCCAGGGCTGTTACATAGAGAAACCCTGTCCCAAAAAACCAACAACAACAGCAAAAAAGGTTATAAATTGAAGGTGGCTTTGAAGTCCGCCAGTTGGGCCTAAAGTGCATGTACCTCATAATGCATAAAAATCCTTGAGGACTCTATACCCCCAGAGCTCTGGACTGACTACAGGATTGTAATGAGATTCCAACAAGGTGGTTTTGTGTGTGTGTGTGTGTGTGTGTGTGTGTGTGTGTGTGTGTGTGTAGATTTCAGCATTCCACATTGGAGGGCATCCTCTGTCTCAGGGTTCAAGGTGGCTGTTCTGGTCAGAAGACTAAATGGTCTTGTGGTAGACCGGGAACCTAACTCAATCCAGCGCCCAACTTTTCTCCCCAGAGCCACACCAGACACAGAACAATGCTTGGCCGACGAAGGGCAGGATGCGGGCTGGGTATCTGCCAGGTCACTCAGGCAAAAGATACTCAAGTGTAGAGAGTATGTCTCATTTTTTTGTGGCTGGGGATGTTGGAACGGTCCTGTCAAGAGCATTTTCTCTGGGCCTCAGAGCATGTGTGGACTTGAGGACTCTGCCTTGAGACCTTCCACTCCGTCACGGCGGAGAGAAGTCACTCTTTTCATGTATGTATGCTATTGTGCATCCTGGCAGGAAAGGATGGCAGTGCCAGAAGGTAGTGCCAGCCAATCGATGGGAATCAGCTCTTTCAAACATTTGTTTTTAGATAGTAGCTAATATTGATTGAGCTCCTACAGGTGCCTCGCACTTCGCTAGCCATTGTAGATCCGTTAATTCTCCCGATTAATCCACACAGAAGCCCACAAAACAGGCACTCTTGCCGTGCCCATTGTACAGATGAGGACTCGGGAGTGCAGAACGAGTAGCTAGCTTGTGACAGTCACAGCTGCCTAGGGGACAGAGCCACAATTCCAACTCAGATTCTACAGCCCAAACCCACGCTTCTTGACCACGCTCGGCGCAGGAAGTTTTGTTGCCGTTATTATTTGGTTTTGTTTTCAACAGACTTAACTTGTAAAGTCTGCTGAAACTCCACCTCAATCAATACCTCCAAGCACAATGGCATGAATGACCCACGATGGAGGCGCCTGCATTGACACAGGAAGTTGCTCCAAGCTTTGAGCTGTATATAATCACATAGCCACTCTTAGAGCATCATCCCAAATGATTGTCTGCCCTGAACACCCTCTTTGCCAGCTGTGTCTTCCCTACTCCAACATCTGGCAAACACTGATCCTTTTACTGTCTTGCGACTGCCTGCTGCAGGGCATAAGACAGCAGTTGGAATGATTCAGAATGACTTCCGGCACGGACTCGTGACTTCAAGGCTCCCCATGTCTTTTGGCTTGGTAGCTCCTTCCTTTTCATCACGGAATTAAAGTCCAGCATCTGAACACACAACAATTTATTTCTTTACTCTCTTTGTTAAGCTCGTGAGATTGGGCAAGTATGAATGATAGCTGTACACACCTGTCTTAGTTAGGGCTTCTATCGCTGTGAAGAGACACCGTGGGCCTTCACAGCATCAGGAATGGGAAGGCTTCAAGTCACCCCTTTTGCACCTACCTGTAAAAGAGCACACAGCCAAATGGAGCAGAGTCCTGTGCTCTCCATCAGAGGGCATCCCATTAGCCCGTTTCCTCTGGGGGCAATTGGCTCCCTGTCGTCTACCACACAGTGTTCAGCATGTGATCCATGGATGTCTGTGGTTAGGAGAAGGAATGACCTTCCTCTGACATTTCTGCACCTTTCCAGGGAGCTGCCCTCTGACCTCTTCTCCTATCTGTAGCAGAGGAAAAGAAGGGAATTAACATTCCAGATCTCCTCCATGGTGCAATCATCAGGGCAGAGGCCAAGTCAGACCATAATTCTTAGCCTTGGCTCTACACTACATCACCCACCAGATGCCAGAGCCTATCCCTGGGCATTTAGTTTGTGTTTGCTGTGTACCTGGCCCTAGGCTAAGCCCTTTGTACACGTGACCCTAGATACCACCCTCACTCTGCAAGTGACAAAGCAGAGCTCAGACAGGTTAAGGAAGGCCCTCAGGGTTACACAGCTAGCATGTGGTAGAGGCAGGATGCCATTGAAGACACTTTGATGGTTTTCTGATCTGTTGGCTGGCCTGAGCCCTGCACGTGGGTGAGCACACACCTCTATACACCAAGAGCATCTCTTGCTCCCTCCCCCTCTTTTCTGTGCACACAATGTATTTGATTTTGCTTTACATTTCATAGTGCAGAGGATTATACCCAGGGCCTCATGCATGCTAGGCAAGCTTTCCACTACTGAGCACATCCCCAGCCCCACAGTGAAGTCTTTCTGCCAGCCTATGCAAACCATATTTGGTAAGCCCCTAGAAGCTGCCAGCAGGAAGCACCAGATCCCCAGGAGCCAACCATAAGAAAGCAAAGCTTACCAGAGAGAGACGTTTGCCCACGGCGGGGG